>JASTWL010000048.1:835000-866518 GCA_035220575.1 Temnothorax rugatulus
ATTATTACATACACAGGCCCCTAAAGGGTTAAAAAAGATTTTCAATTAAAAATAGAAAATAATGATGATCGTAATGATGATCATACCACCTTCGTGTATTTACAATGTTTATTTTATAAATTTATTGCATCTAAGCTCGCTCGCCACGGATACAACGTGCCAGTTGGATATCTTTCAGCATGATGGTGACTCGCTTAGCGCGAATAGCGCACAAGTTCGTGTCTTCGAAAAGACGTACAAGATAACGCCTCGCTAGCTTCTTGAAGAGCCATTACAGCAGAACTTTGGAAGTGGATGTCAGTCTTGAAATCCTGAGCGATCTCACGGACGAGTCGTTGGAATGGCAATTTACAGATAATTCCGCACTTTCTTCACTTATGGAGAATCTGCACACATCAGAATACCCGACAAAAAATATGTCATTTTCATTACACTTCCAAACAACACGAAGGTGACTGTTAGTTAACTGTCAGTCGGCAGAAGAAGTCTTTAGAGTCGACTTCAAGGTTAGACTGAATGTCACAGGGCAAAGTCCATAATGCACAATTCGCGCAGTATCTCCTCTTCCCGAGTGCTCATCAACACGTGTTGGTATTTGAAGATATTCTTCTTCCATCTGAAACGGCATCACTGGTCCCTCGTGTGTGTTACTGTCTTGCAGAAGAAGCGAACTGTTTGGTAAAACAATGCTGAGACAGTTTTTACACGCAGGATCCCACCTGGCGACAACGTACTTCCGGATCTCTGACATGCTGCTGTATGGAACAGGTTGCTGAAGAAAACCCGTCAGCGTCTTGGAGGACAGGCAACAGTCGTTGAGATAGAGATGATGCATCTCCCTGCGCCTAAGGAACTTGCTGAACAAGATCTTCTTTACGAAGGTTTGAATTTGATTCAAACAACACACTTGTATGTCGTCCTCCTCGAACGATATTTTTCCTTCACATCAAGCGATATCACTGGTCCCTCGTGTAAGCGTTACTGTCCTGCAGAAGAAGCAAACCGTCTGGTAGGACAATGCTGAAACAGTTTTTATACGCAGGATCCCACCTCGCGACAACGTACTTCCAGATCTCCGACATGCTGCTGTACGAAACAGGTTGCTGAAGAAAACCCGTCAGCGTCTTGGAGAACAGGCAACAGTCGTTGAGGTAAAAATGATGCGTCTCCCAGTGTCTAAGGAACTTGCTGGACAGGATCTTCTTTACGAAGGTCCGGGTTTGATTCAGGGAGTACACTTGTATGTCGCCTTCCTCGAAAAATATTTTTTTTCCATATCAAGCGATATCAGTGCTCCCTCATGTAAGCGTCTTGCAGAAGAAGCGAACCGTCTGGTGGAACAATGCTGAGACAGTTCTTATACGCAGGGTCCCACCTAGCGTCAACGTACTTTCGGATCTCCGACATGCTGCTGTACGGAACAAGTTGCTGAAGAAAACCCGTCAGCGTGTTGGAGGACAGACAACAGTCGTTGAAATAGAGATAATGCGTCTCCCAGCGTCTAAGGAACTTGCTGCACAAGATCTTCTTTACAAAGGTCCGGATTTGATTAAGGTAGCACACTTGCACCGTCGCCTTCCTCGAAAAGCTTGAAACATGGCCCGACCGGGCCCGGGCTCGATCTCGGGCTCGACGAGCTGCTGGCCGAGGAGCAGCCGGCGCCATGTCGTTCCAGATTCAGGCAAAATCTCGTGGCACCCGGTCGCGTCCAGACCCTCTGGGCTTCAACGAGTCCATACTCGGGCTGCTGTCCTCACCGTAAGAGCTGCAAGTATCGGCGGGCAGTCCACGCTGGAATGCAAACTCGCACCGGACGATAGCTGAAACTAGCTGGTGCTAATGATCCCCTGCCACATCGCGCCGCCGTTTACAGACAGGAAGTCGTAATAGGGCACCGTGGAGGAAGTCCAGGCCAACGATAAACGCGGTCGCGGGGCTGCACCGTAAGGATGAGTTCTCCGTTTCAAACTCCGGACCAGCCTGCTCCTCCTCATCGTCATTTTCCTTTTCGGGCTAGCTGAAGCTGTTCTCCAGAAACGGTATGTCGTCGACAGAGGCGGTCGCTATCTGAAAGCTTCCGGTCACGTCAATTTGCACCGATGGCGACGAGATGATTGTCGCCGTGATGTTGCTACCTTGTTGCCCCTCATCTGAACGAGAATTCCTCGATCCAGGATAACTTCGCTATCGATTCGCTCGGCGAGGAGGAACGTGTCTCACCGTTGTTCTAGTTCAAGGAATCGTTGAAGCGACGACGTAGCATAAACTTGCGGCGCCAACTGCTGCCGTTATTGTTTTACTTCTTCGTCGGCGACGGCAAAAAACGCGGGATCTGATGATTTTTATCCTGTCGTTCATTGATAATACTGTTGTTGCTGTTCAAAGCGACCATTATTTCGCTCGGCGAAATCAGCGTTCGCTCCGGGCGAGGGTTCAAGATCAAAATAATCGGTAGTGTCCGCGCTGTTACCGTCGGACTTCCAGGCCTCCTGGTCAATGTACCTGATGAATGAGTTGGAACGCTGGTCACCTCGGAACCGCATCGGTTGCGCTCGCTCGCGTTGGACGTCCTGCGGATGAGTGACATGATCACGTTGGTCAGCAAGGACTTGCTCTTTCCCGTTGACAGCGACGCGACTGCACGATATGAATGATGTGTACGCAGCCGTAGACATATGTGCGCCAATATAATACTCGCAATATTTGACAAATAGTTTACAAGCCAACCTGACTGACTAAGTATTCGACCCGAATATTTGGGTAGAAACATCAAGTAAATTTTTAATAATAACGGAAACGCAAATTATTACTTATTCCAAGATAACGGTACTAAAACGATTATTCAGTTGAACGTAACTTGAAATTTAAATTTGTATCTTTGAAACACAATCACAATGTGTATGACTTAAAGACTAGTATTTGATTACCATTAATTCACAAATTACTACCCTCTCTCCTTAAATATAATTTTTTTAACATTTTAAACAGTTTAATCCAAGATTTCATTCGTCTCCAATTCGGAGACAATATAAAATTGTATAGTCTAGGTAACATTAAATCCAGGGATATTTTGCACTGCATATCTGTTCTTTTAAAATTGTTAAAATAAAATATGCTAATGACAACTGATTCTTTATTAACTTCTCCAACACGGAGGTACTTCCTTCAGAGATGACTAAACTCCCCCAATTTGGCAATAATTTTTACCTCCTCACGAACTTAAACCAAAAAACTGCCATACACGAATTCATATAAAATATTGAAAGCAACACCAAATGCCATAACATTGGCAATGTAATAAAAATATAGTTTTGAATTAAACAAATTAGTAGCTGATGCTAAAACTTAAAACATGGAAGCGAAAGCTGAAATAAAAGAAGCAAAAAAACACTACACAGCGGAAATTAAACGTCTAGCTCCAAGATACCGTGGAAATTCAAAAATTTCGATCCGACTAAGGCTGATAAGAAAAAGACTCCACCAACTCCAAAAACACTCGTCTAAATCGCCACTATTAACACCGCCACCAGGTTTGGATAAGGCAGCAACGCCTACGAAACAACGTAACGAACTGATACTGGCAGAATCGATTTTCGGAGTCGATGTTACTGTGATGAAAATAAAGCCTAGAGAAGAGTTTTCAACCTCGTTCGCACATTTACCTTATATAGCAAAAGAAACGCATCGTCAGTGTCAGACGAGAGGCAGATGGACAGGATCCTTGTCAAAGAGGAGATGGTCTATTGTGCAACAAGTCTCTTATGGATGAAAATGACTAACGTAAAAGCTAAACAAAGACGCGAAGCTTTGTCAATTGAGGAAAAATGATCAGAAAAGCAGTCGAGGACATTGAGTTTAACGTTCCACAACCCATCCATGCGTACTTATCTCAGATAGGATCGTATAAAGATGGATTGGGAAGGAGTACAGACTTAATCTGCCGATTTCTAAAAGCCAAGGTTTAGGCGGATGTCATGTTACTGAGATTAAGGAGGATAATCATAACCTCTTCGAGAAAGTACCTAGTTTAGGAATTTCAGGAGACGTTGTGATTGCCTTATGTCAGGAAAGCAATAATCCAGCCAAATTACCGAATTAAGAAATAATCCAGCAGGACATGTAGAGCATATTGGTCCACGAAGACCAGAGATTTTGCAAAGCCTAGCTGGACAAGGAATCACGTCAACTACTTTGTTTTACACACAAATTCGAGAACAATTGATAAAAGATTTATTTCCATACATAACTCAACTTCACGTTTTTGCCAAAATAACCTCAATGTAATTTTTACACGTGCTGACAAGAGTTATGTTACTGTAGCGTTAGATAAAAACGCTTATTTGCAAAAAATGGAAACTTTGTTGCAGCATAAGAACACTTACTCTATTATTTAAAAAAACCGACTCAATGTATAAAAAAAAGTTAAATGGCGTTCTTAAGATCGCCTTGTTCTTGCGTTTTTTTTAAATACATTTTAACTCGTTGATAGGTTTCGTCAATTCTGACTGTTTAAACGGTATACACAGACGCTTGATGCCAATCATGTTCCATCTGTAATTAGTCATATTGAGTAAAAAAGAAAGCTGTTGTTCAGTACCGTTCTTGCATGTATACTTCTTCATTTTTCAAGATTAAATTAAAGAAAGTTTAGATATATTTTTAACAAATTTAACGTCAGAAGGAATAGATTTCTCAACAAAAATTTTACTCTCTTGGCTCAAGTAATTTACTCCTACTAAAAGCTTAGTTTCCCTAAAATACATAAAGAAAATTTTCCCAAATTTGTACTAACTTCCACTTATTTCACTTTCAATAATGTCATCTACAAACAGACCTTTAAGTCATTTAAAATTAAATAATTTAATTTTGAAGTCAAATATTTTATTTATATATTACAACTAAGTATTAACAAAAGAGTAACAAATCGTTACTTTCTTACAATTATTAACGGTAACAGCAACGCGTTACTTTTTAAAATTAGTAACAAGTAACAATAATAGTAGCGATAATAGCAGCGATAACAGTAACGGTAATAGTAATGGTAATATATGAACGGTAGTATTACTTTTATAAAGTAATTTTCTCTGATTAAGACAACCTGTTAAGAGAAATATAAATACTAATCACAGAAAAATTCTAAATATGCGTAAGCTTGTCTAATAAAGGAATATAACAATTATCGAGGAACAGAGCAAGATAAGTGGATATGTAAATATTTCAATTATTACAGTATATTCAATACATTTCACACCAAATTGTTTTACAAAAATATCAGACCATTATTTAAGCGATAACTTTTCAAAAAGAGGATGTACACTTAAAATAAAGATATACTCATATACATGTTTTATTTCATTTTCTGTAAAATTATCTTTTTTAAAGATTTAAATGTTATCAAATTTATCAAATGGTGCCAAAAGGAATACAAAGTATCAGCAAAAAAAAAACAAAAAAGTGTTAAACAAAAACAATTTGTTTAACAAAATGTTATTGCAGAAGACATGCCCAGAAACTGCAAAATCATGCTCAGCAGAACCGATAACCGGTTTCGGCATGTTAAACATGTCCACATGTTAAGAGAGTACACGTGCGACATATACTTAGAAGAATTTTACCTCTATCAAGTTAGCCCCCCCCACCCTCGCAAAAAGAATCCGCACCTATTAAAAAATTTAGTGCTATTTATGTGCTAATTTGTTGCTCTAGTCCGGATTTTGTTGCTCAAGCCATTTAGCAGGAAACGGCGATCAAAATAGGGGGGCCAGCTTGTCGTCAACCTAGCCCCCCCTCCCCCATAATAAAAAACCTATATAGAGTGCTCAAATCCAAAAAACAAATACACCAGAATTTGTTGCCTTTTTGTTGCTCCAAGATAGCGTGAAAACATTTTAGAAATATAACGTTTTTTAGAAAATACATATATCCGAATACTTAACGGACAGCACTATATTGACTACATCTTAAACAACGTTATATTTCCAAAATGTTTTTACGCTATCTTGGAGCAACAAAAAAGCAACAAATTCTGGTGCATTTGTTTTTTGGTTTTGAGCACTCTATATATCTTTTTTTGCATGGGGGGGGGGGGCAGTTTGACACAGATTCTAGCCCCACCACATACTAAAAAACACATATAGAGTGCTCAAATCCAAAAAAAAAAACAATACGCCAAAATTTGTTGCTTTTTTGTTGGTTTAAGATAGCGCAAACAAATTTTCGAAATATAAGGTTCCGTAAACAATGCCACTAATAAATACTGCATCTTTGACCGTTATCTACGACTTCGATGGCTAAGAACTAAGTAAACGAATTTGTTGCTCGGCTCTTTTTGGTCTTAAAATATTCTATGGACCGTGCCCTACCATAATATGCAACATATGATTTTGTTGCTCGCTTCTAACTGCAAATAAACAAATTATTTATCTCCGCGTCGACCGTTACCTACGACTTGAACAGCAGGAGACTGGTTAGATGGAAATACGAAAAATTAGTTAAATAACGAGCCAGAGAAACTCGATTCTGTTGACGATTCTGACGTTAACAATAAACTCGGTAAGTGCGTTTACATTGGCACAGTTTAACTATACTATAACCAGTTACGACAGTAAAGTCGGAACTTTGATGTTCGTGTTACCCAGTCAGGTGACCATCCGCCATGTTTTCGATAGTAAAAAAGCGCGTTATTCAAAGGTGTAAAATAAAAAAAGATGACAATTTCTTAGTGCTGGTCTACAACCTTGCTTTAAAGGATATTTAAGCTCTAAGCCGCAAGAAATTGACCAATCACAATGGAATGTGAGGAGAATACTTGATTGTGATTGTTCAATTTCTTACGGCTTAGAGCTTAAATACCCTTTAAAGCAAGGTTGTAGACTAGCACTTATGTATATTCGTAGACTTCTAAAGCCTTGTGTCCACGATGCGAGAACTGCGTCCAAGTTTCGGTTTAAGCCAATAAAACTGCTGCTTTTCTGTAAGAGCTGCAAGTTAATTGGCTTAAACCGAAACTCAGACGCAGTTCTAGCATCGTGAACGCAAGGCTTAATTGATGAAATAGGTAAATAGGTAAAAAACCCCTTTCACCCTTTAATAAAATAAACTGAATTTGACGCTTTTTTCTGCCAGATTCGGTCGTTTTGGTAGAAGAGGACGAGGTAGAAGAAGACCAAGAAGAAATTGAGAACGCTTCAGGTACATTCTTAATAATATAATTGATTTACTTTTTATTTAAATATATATTTTTTTGTTCAAAGAAAACTTTCATATTATATATATACTAACATTATTTTTATAGGTCTTCCATACAACACAGAAAAGAAAAAGTTGCTATTACAGGCGTTTGAACCTCAATTAAAAAAAGGCAGACGGCCTAGCACGGAACAGTATGAAGCCTTCTTAACAGCCAATAAACGTTTGTTTAAGGACAAAAATGTGCCCACAATTAGAGCGTGGTGTCTTCGGCAGCCAATGTATCAGAAGGCAAAAAAAAAGTCAGTATAATGAAAACTAAAAATAATAAAGTAAGGCCAAGTGATTAATACATATTAATATATATTAATATCTATTCTCCCTCTCCCTCTCCCTCTCCCTCTCCCTCTCCCTCTCCCTCCCCCCCCTCCCCCCTCCCCCCTCCCCCCTCCCCCCTCCCTCTCTTCCTCCCTCCCTCCCTCCCTTCCTCCCTCCCTCCCTCCCTCCTCTCTCTCTCTCTCTCTCTCTCTCTCTCTCTCTCTCTCTCTCTCTCTCTCTCTCTCTCTCTCTCTCTCTCTCTCTCTCTCTCTCTCTCTCTAAAATCCATGATACCATTCGATTCCTTTCGATTCTGATAGGCGTTATATCGTGACGTGACCTTATCTCTTTTCTCGCAGGTAGCTTTGCACGATCTCGGTGATCCTGTTCCTAAACAAGCAAGATCTATCAGAGGAAAAGATTAAGGCGAATAAGCACAAATTGGAGGATTACTTCCCGGAATTCGCGCGCTACCAAACATCTATTTTAGTTATAATTATAGAGAAGAGATTTTTTTTGCCTCCTGATATTCAACGCTTTTAAACTCCGCTCTCGTTTTCTTTGTGCCTATTAATTCTTTCAACGAATGATACTCTATCGATTAAAAAAAAAAACAGCCCAATATCTCAATATTTGCAGAAGTTAGAGCAACCACAGACATTTTTAAAAAAATTGAAAATTTTTTTTAAAAATTCAAAATTTTTTTAAAAAAGAACCCCCTTACCGATCATCGCCAAATTCAATACCAACCTTCCTTGAACGATACTCTATCAATTAAAAAAAAAACAGCCCGATATCTCAATATTTGCGGAAGTTAGAGCAACCACAACATCAAATGTGCACATACACACACACACACACACACACACACACACACACACACACACACACACATACGGACATTTTTTTTTAGGCGATATTTCGACGTTTTACAACGATCTGAACATATTGGCAGAAAAAACTCAAAAACCAATCTCTTCGTTGGTTTCTTCTACCCCTATTTCATATATAATTCATTTAAATTTGGTTGACTAAACCCTACTTAAACGCAATTGAAGATTCATATACGAAATTCACGAAAACAAAGCTTCCTCTATGAGGAAGCAAAATGTAATTTTGATCGTAATTTGAAGTTAATTGTGTGTACAAATAACATAACTTTTATGTTGAAATTAACATATAAGAAATGTTCTTTTTACATTTTACAAATGTACCAACTCAAACTTTTGATTAGTATAATGTGTAAAAGTTACACAGTTTATTTGTTAAAAATGTATGTTAACGTAACATTTTATTTTTGTTAAGTGTAAATATAAAAAAATTTATTTTTACATTCCAGAAATGTTAATTTTTTTTTTAATATACATTGAAATACTTTTATTTCAATTATTTGATATGTATAATAATTTATAAACCCAACACCTTATATGTATATTAATAAAAAATTAACATCTCTAGAATGTAAAAATAACATTTTTTTATATTTTCCATGTTTTGCAATTATTATATAAATTGTTACATTTTTTTTATACATATAAATATAAACTGTTTAAAGAGTTACAAAAAGTAGTCAGTTATAATGACTAAATCTTTTTCTAAGGATTCGTAGATCTCCCAACTTTTAGTATACGGCAAATCAATTTATTTTATTATAAATAAAATAGACGTACTCTTTACAATGTATCCTAAACACGAGGATGATATTTGTAAAGTGTTCCAGCGTTCACATACAACATATACTTCGGACTCCACGAAAAAAACGAAATAAACAAAATTTTACTAAAAGTAAGCAAATCCTCAGATAAAGATGAACATGTAAGATACGTCGTAACAGAGGAGACACTCGACGGCGGATCTTGTGATTCTTCTGAGTTCCTACGTCAAGTTTTTGCGCAAATTGCTCTTGATAGCCAAGTGAACAGAACAAGAATACGAAAGCCCGCTGTTGATCCTGATCCTCGGAAGAATTTCGTCACGCAATCGGTACCGATAGGACTTCGTGCCGATGCCGTGCGTTAGCGTTACTACAGTCCACATACAACTTCCCGATTTTCCTTTACTCGCACTCGGCACTTTTCGCGCCAACGATAACTCAACCCATAGCTACCCAGACTAGATAGTCAATCATAATAGTTAATCACGGCGCGGGCGCCACCACGATCAGCGACGCCTTTTGTCCATTGGCTCCTGCACATACGTTTCCTGGGACGCGGAAACGCTTGCCACGCGGCAATGAGCGACGTCGAGACGCGTCGAGACTACGTCGAAATTATATGCGCAGTCATCCCTACTTCTGTTATAGAGTAAAATCAACACTCCTTTTCTGTAAATTTTTACTCCCATTTGTGTTAAAGAGTAAAATCAACACTCTTTTTCTGTAAATTTTAACACATTTAATAAATACGTTCAAATTGGGTTATTTTAACATATTTTTTTAATTATTTTAATAATTTTACAGTTTATATTTGTTAAGTTCAATTAACATAGCAGACATATGTTAAATCTACACATGTATGTGTTGATTATTTAACACAAAAATTTTAACCAGCAGATTTTTTCACAAAAGTACAAAAATTTTCCAACAGTGTACATGCACGCAATACAAAAAGGTTCGGATGGCGTACGCGCCACAGGCACAGGTGATGGGCACATGGGGCCACGTCACAAACTTTACACACGAAATGAGGTTTATCTCACCCCACCCCACCCTTGCTTATAGGACGAAATGAGACGATATCTATCATTATATATACAGTTCGGGTTTTTAACTTTCCATGCAAACCGAGGTCCACTCTCACCCAGCTCTACCTGCAGGGGAGGGGCGGTAGCCTACATGTCTATACACACACATATATCAGAAAATTACTTCTTTTAGCATTAAAATTGTAAAACTTTAATTTGCTACATTTTGTAAACCAATCAATGTCGTCCCCCACTTTTTTCTTGCGTAGAATTACTCAGAAAGACCTCCCCTACAACATATTTAAATGGCGATAAAATTAGCGAATACTGATCTTTTATGCATATTTACCATTGGTGCAGATATTTACCACGGTAACGAGAAATAAGGAATAAAAGGGACAAGCAGGCTAAACACTATTGTAAAACACAATGCAACGGCAACTTCGGTTTATTTTCTTTACGAATTTAGCTGTATTATTCCTCCCCCGATGGGTTCCTACCTTGCCGAAGCCTCGGGGCGGGTGTTCGAGGTTCGCGGGACGCGGGGGACGACGGGACCGCTTGGCGGACCCGGTGTTCTCGGGGGCTGCGGGTGGCCGCCCTGGGGCGGGTGGGGGGGCTTAAGGGCGCGCACGGGGATCACCCGCTCAGGGGTGTAGCCGGGCGCGCCCGACCAAAAGGAACCCCCCAAGCCAAGGTGTGAGCAACCGTGCTGATGGCTGCGTGGCGCAGGGGGTGCTGCGTCACTAACGGTGCCTTCCGGAAACCGGGCGACCTCCGGGAGTAACCCCTTCGGGGGCAGCCAAGCCCCGGGCGGCTCTGCCCGGATGAGATCGCGCGACCGCGGTACTCGTGGGAACAAAAATGAAAGAACAACAATCAAATTCAGAGTATGAGGAGGTCCTCCAGGGCGTGGCCACCTTAGTAGGTGGCGAACGACCTGAGGAAACTAGACCGGGCAGCTTGGGGAAGGAGCCGAATGAGGCCCAACCACAAGCTGGTAAAAGCCGGAAAAAATTTAGTGGAGCGGCACGTCGCCGCTACAAAAAACAGAAGCAGATGGAGGGGAGCAGCGGCGCTGAAAAGCCCGCTCCAGAACCGAACTCTGCTTCTGCAGCAGCGCTGGAGACGGGGGAGCGAGCTTCCGCTGGGACGGGCAAACGTCCCAGATCGGAACAGAGCACACCCAGTCCCAGCATTGCACAGCTGGGCAAAAGGCCTAAGATCGCTCCAGATCAGAGGACTTTTGCCCAGATAACATCCGGCCTAGTGAGGGTGGCCATGGTTCCCATGGAGTATCCCGAACGAAAGCTGGACGAACAAGAGGTTGCTCTCTTGAAGGAAAAGGTGAGGGGAAGTATCCTGAGCATTACGAGGGGTACTAAAGCTCCCACCTTCAAGGGCACCTCAGATAGGGACGGTGCAGTCATTTTTAACTGCACCGATGTAGAAACCGAAGGGTGGCTTCGAAGCCTAACTTCGGTAATAGATCTTAACGGGGTCCGGCTGCGTGCAATGCGGCTCGATGAGCTGCCTAGGCGGCATCGAGTGGTAGTGCATGTAGAGGACCCTAAGATGTCTGTCAAGGAAGCGATAGAGCTACTTGACAGACAAAATGAGGGTCTCCAAGCCGCGGACTGGGTGGTCGCGAGGGGTAGCGAAAGTAGGGATGCTACGAGCACCCACTTCGCTGCCCTTATTGGGGAGAGAGCGTTGAGTGCTCTTAAAGCGCTCAACTTTAAACCCTTCTGTGGACTCAGCCAGGCGACAGTTAGGTTGCCTGGGGGGGACCGCAGGGGGGAGTTAGGAAGGAAGGAGGATAGATCGGAGACTGCCTAATCAATGGCAGGCTCCAATATCCCCTTCACTCAAATCAACTTGCATCACAGCAAAAGCGCCTCGGCGGTTCTAGCCAGGTGCGCAGCTGTGATGCACACAAAGCATTTATTCCTCATCCAAGAGCCGTGGCTCGTCAAGGGACACATTAAGGGCCTTGGAGGTTGTGGTAAATTGTTCAAAGCAGACAACGCAGAAAGACCAAGAGCCTGTATTGTGGCGAAAGGTCTGGATGCCTGTCTATTACCACAATTCAGCGACGGCGATTTAGTAGCTGTAAGGCTGAAACTCAATACAGACGATGGAGGGGTCAGGGACCTGATAGTAGGGTCTGTTTACATGCCCTACGACTCGGAGGAACTACCCCCCCAAAGAAACATGATAGAGCTAGTAACTTATGCGAAGGAAAGGGGACTAGAGCTCTTCTTGGGCTGTGATGCGAACCGCACCACTTGGTGTGGGGAAGCTCCGACATAAACCCAAGAGGGGAGAGCCTACTTAACTTCATCATGAGCACTAACTTACAAATCCTAAATAGAGGAACAGAACCCACTTTCCTGGACTCTAGAAGACAGGAAGTGATAGACATTACGTTGTGCACGAGGGGTGTGGTGGATCTGGTGGCGGGATGGAGGGTCTCAAATGAACCTTCAGGGTCCGACCACAGACAGATCCGCTTCGACCTTGTGAACTTACAGAAAGATGAACAGTGGGGGAGAAACCCCAGGAAAACAAACTGGGAGGGCTTTAGAGCCGACTTAGACAGTCGGCTAAAAAATGCGCCGACCAGATTCCATACAAAGGAGGACCTGGAGATCGCAGCGAGCTTCGTAAGCGATGCTATCAGGGAATCCTTTGAACTAAATTGCCCATTGAGGCCAAGAAATGCCTCGGCCGGTGCCTCATGGTGGAATGCAAAGCTATCGAGGCTCAGGGCCGGGGTAAGAAGGCTCTTCAATAGGGCTAAAAATGTAAATACGTTGGAAGCCTGGGAAAAGTATAAGGCTGCCCAGCGAGACTACAAAAAGGCGATAGTCAACGCCAAAAGAACGGGGTGGAGGAACTACTGCGAGGGGATTGAGAGTGCTCCAGAAGCATCCAGACTCTGCAAGATCCTCTGCAAAGAGAGTGACCCACAGTGGAGCTGTCTCAAGCTCCCTAATGGAGAATTCACAGAAACAACTGAGGAGACTTTGAATCATCTCATGGAGGTTCACTTCCCGGGATTTCAAAAGTCCTCTTCAGCCACGGAGAAACAACGACAACCTAGGGCTGTTTATAAGCCCAGGGCTTGGGCGTTGGCGGCAAAGGTGGTTTATCCACAAGCGGTGGAGTGGGCGGTTCGCTCCTTTGAGCCCTACAAGGCTCCGGGACCGGACGGCGTACTCCCTCTGCTCCTACAGGAGGGACTCGAAGAGCTGGTAGGCCCATTGACTAAAATCTTTAGGGCAAGCATAGCTCTGAGACATGTCCCGCAAGCATGGAGAGCCACTAGAGTGGTCTTCATACCTAAGCCTGGCAGAAATGGACACATTAAAGCCAAGGATTATAGACCCATCAGTTTGACCTCTTTTCTATTAAAGACCTTGGAGAGGCTAATTGATAGGTTTCTCAAGGATGGACCATTAGCGGACCACCCTCTAGCCAGTGCTCAGTATGCCTACAGGGAGGGCAGGTCTACGGAAACTGCCCTACACCACCTGATAGGCAAGATAGAGACGCAGCTGGAGGCGAAAGGATACGCTATTGGAACCTTCTTGGACATCGTAGGGGCGTTTGATAGCACCTCGAACAAGGCCATTAAGGAAGCAATGATTGCACATGGGGTCCCGGAACCGCTAGTAGATTGGGTGGAGGATATGCTGGCGGGGAGGAACCTAACAGTCACGCAAAGTAATATTAGTATCACTGGTAAACCAAGCAAGGGGTGCCCGCAGGGTGGGGTTCTGTCCCCTCTGTTGTGGTGCCTAGTAGTCAATGATCTTCTGGTGAAACTACAAAAGAAGGGGTTCCTGACCTGTGGCTATGCGGATGACGTAGCTATAGTGATCACAGGATCCTTCTTAGATACCCTAAGGGATCGCATGAAGGATGCCTTAAAGATCGTCCAAAAATGGTGTGAGGCCAAGGGATTGATGGTTAATCCATCAAAGACCAATATAATGGTCTTTACTAGGAAATACAAACCAGAACCCATTGAGCCTCTTAAGCTCTGGGGGAAGGTAATCCCCTTTACAACCTCAGTTAAATACTTGGGACTACATATAGATACCAAACTTAACTGGAAAGTACACCTTGCAGAGAGCAGGAAAAAATTCTACACATGCATGTGGATGTGTAGAAGAGCCATGGGAAAGTCTTGGGGCATCAAAGCTCCCATAGCACTATGGTTGTACAAAGCGGTACTGTTACCGAGACTACTTTATGCATCTGTGATCTGGTGGCCCAGAACAGAGAAAGTGGAAGCAAAGAACCTTCTGAAAAGCCTACAAGGTAGCTACCTAAGGGCTGCAGTAGGGGCTATGAGGACTACCCCCACAGAGGCGCTAGAAATTACACTCTGTGTGCCTCCACTGGACCTGGCCGTGGTAAACTCAGCAAGGAACACAGCATACAGACTAAGGTGTCAGGGAGAATGGAGAAATACAGGATTGGGACACACAAGGCTCGACCTGTTCCAGAAACACCCTTTCACTTCAAAACAAGATAGAATTCCTAAAAAATACCAGTTGGTAAAGCATTTCAAAACACGAATACCAACTAGAAAAGACTGGTCTGACCTGAAGGGAGTCGGGGATCCCAATGTGGACCTATAGTTCACTGATGGGTCAGGCATTAATGATTGCTTCGGGGCAGGATTCTACGGGCCGAAGGAGAACCACAGGGAGAGTATTCCTGTGGGAAGCCACTCAACTGTTTTTACAGCTGAGATACTGGCTATCCTAAAGTGCACGGAATATCTGCTAAACAAAGATACGAAGGGAAAGAAGATAAACATCTGCTCGGATAGTAGAGCAGCCATACAAGCGCTGGCAAAAACAACTACCGAATCAGCATTGGTTTGGGATTGCATGCTAGCATTAGAAAGACTATGCGGACCTAACAAAGTCACGTTAGTATGGGTGCCTGGGCATCAAGGAATACCCGGGAACGAAACCGCAGACATGCTGGCCAAGAAGGAAGCTAATGAAGCACCAATTGGCCAGGTGACGGGTATACCCTTTGCAGTAGGCAAAGAAATCATTAAAGGTCGCCTGAAAAGGGAACACCTGGCCAGGTGGGAGAAGTTAAAAACCTGCCGCCAGGCCAGGACTTTGATGAAAGACAGCAGACCAAGTAGGGCTAAAGAACTACTGGCGCTGAGCAAACAGAAACTGAGAATGGCGTTGGGACTGCTCACTGGTCACTCCGCCTTACTCAGAGCACACCTTTTTAGTCTCGGGCTTGCGGAGCAAAAGGCATGTCGCCTTTGCGGAGACGAGAAAGAAGACAACGTACATATAATATGCCAATGCCCGGCATTTATATGCAAAAGATACAAAACCTGGGGGAGTATGTTTTTAACCCCCCAGGATCTAGAAAATGCTAGGGTTACAGATCTGATAAACCTGGTACAAGGTTCAAGACTGTATCTCGAGACCTAGCAAAGAAAACGAGTGGGAAGGCACAGAGGATCAGCTAGATCTAGTGGCCGATAGGGACCTTGGTGGTACCTCCCACTTCTGTACTACTACTACTAGCTGTATTATTCGGTGGTTGTACTCAAGAATTTCATGATCGTATATTGCCTGCTTATGCCATTGCTTCCAAGGCAGATGTTATTAATTCAACGACATGTGGAAAGGAGTTGAAAACTTTCCGAGATGCTATTAGTCGACGAACACTGTGGAGCTTGAAAGGTACGTAAAATTATATCTTAAATTAATAATAGTAGTTATAAAAATATTAATGTAATAAATTAAGAGACCGCATTTGACTCTCGGACTCGCGAACGCGCGGACGTGTGAGCGATAGACTTTAACAGAGACTTCGGACAGAGACTTATATTGTAATAGCGGACTTAATAAATCGGGCTGCAATTAAAAGACACTAAATCTCACTTGAATATCGCTTCTAATACATGGTCCATATATGGACTTCGCATATGAATCTTTGATCGCGTATAAAACTTGGTCTAATCAACCAAATCTTAAAGTATTATGTATGAAACAGGGTTAAAAAAGACTGAAGATTATAATAGAATTAGAAATAGCGCAATATCAAAATTTACGGAAGTTAGAGCTACCCCAGACATTTCTTAAAAAATTCTAAATTTTATAAAAAATAAACCCCTTCACCGATCCTCGCCTATTTAAATACAAACTTTTCTTTAATAATACTCTGCATTTAAAAAAAATCGAGTCCGAGATCTAAACACACACACACATACACACATTTTTTGTAAAAATGTAATTTTAGTTTTAGAACATTTTGAACACATTGGCACAGAAAACTAAAAAAAAAAAAAAATTTGTTTACGAAAACAGCTTCCTGTAATGAGAAAGCAACAATGCGTGATTAATTAATTATAAGTAAAAATTAGTCATTTATTATGTTTGCATAAGTAGTAACATTGTAATTTTTATTTTTAGTATTAGATTCCAGTGGTGGCTTCAAATCAGGTTTCCTTTACGGAAATAATTATTGGCTGGGCAGTCGTAGCCAGTGTCTAGATACGATGAATACGGCTCCTCTACAGATCTCACAGCGAAGAATAAATAACACGCTATATCGCGATTTACGACAAGAATTTCCGCCTTTTAAAATCACTTATTTTGTAGCTTATTTGAGACACAATAGTACTGTTCAATATCACGTAAATATGTTTGACGAGGTAAGTTTGTAAAATCTTTATGTGATAAAGGATGTGTTTGATATTTAAATATATACAGAAAGTCTTATCTTAGAATGTGATTACGCTCGGACTCTGTTTACCAGCATCATGCACCGTAAACAATCTTAGCTTTATTTTGGAAAGAATATTTCATGACAGAGTTATCTTCGATGATCTCTACTCCGCGGACTTTCAGCTAATCGAAGTTAAAGATCTAGACGATAACAAAAGGCTACCCAATAGTGTGTTACGTTTCATCTGGTACGTCTCCAGAAATGTATATTTAATCTTAATCCTCCGAAAGAATATAAAGCATCAAGCAAGAAATATTCTATTTGCAGTGTTGGCTTAGGATTTTCTTTTCTCATGACAGCAATCGGAACGATATATGATGTATTTGTGTACCAAAAAGATGTAAAGAAAAATGAGATGAATGAAACTGGTAATGGTAAGTGTCATATCTATAAAACTTATAGAAATAATTTCTATTACAAGTTTTTTTAATCATTTTAATCATTTCCATTACAACGGACAATTTACCGTTTTTATATGCTACAGTTTTCTATAAATCAAGTCTCCGTCTTCAGTGTTAAAATTATTAACAATTTGCAATCAGCTATTACTTTAAGTAATTAATAATTAATTATAAAATATATTTTGTAGCTACATCTTGTGTACATATGGCTTATTCGCGTGTATAGATTTCCTTTGTTTAATATTAATCTTACTTAATTAAAGCATTTTGATTTTTGTATTACTACTAAAGACGTCGAATTATGATTCAGGTATTGAAAACATGCTCAAGGAAGAAGAAATGAAAATAAATTTATCTTCATATCGGAAAAGTAAAATTGGAGAAATATTAATATGTTTTTCCGCTTATACAAATACGGAAAAAATATTTAACACAAAGTTAGACGCCGGCACAATACCCGTTATTCACGGCTTAAAACTTTTAAGCATGTGTGCAATTACAATATTCCATAGTGTATATTATACATTTAATTCTCGGTAAGTAATTTATAATAAATCTGTAGAATAGACATTTTTGGCTCATTTGTTTTTTTACTCTTTACGCATAACGAAAATTGTTTTGTGTTTACAGACAATAAAGTATGGCTGTGGAGATTCATCGAGAATTACCAATATATAAGCGACATCGGATTCATAGCAGTGGATATTTTCTTTTGTTCGAGCGGATGTCTGATGACGTACATATATTTGCGAGAGAAGACGAACAAAATACCAAAGCCGATTAAAGAAAAATTAATTGAATTCTTTGTTCATATAATAAAAAGATTTATTCGGTAAGTTTTTATTATATGGCGATATGTTTGAAGAACACAAAAAACAATACAAACAACATAATAAAATTATTGCAGTAATAAATAAAATAAGAGAATATGTTACAAAGAAATTTGAATATTGATTTCAATGTAAGCTAAATGTAACTAACTCTCTTTTTTTTACGCGCGTCTGTAATAGAATTTTTCTTTTTAAGGTTGACACCGGCTTACATGCTTCAAGCGTCTGCTAGCTCAACGCGCAGTAAAAGGGGGATAGTGGGGGCCGACAACGAAATCGCAGACGCTTGTAAACAAAACGCGCGCGGCTTAATCTTAGGAGCGTCACGTGTACTATAAGAAAGAATCCTTCTAGACTCTAGAGTTCTTGTTCCCATTAAACAAAATCTACACTGTTTGTACAGTGAATTGTACAGTGAATTGTACAAGTACGCAATGTAAAAATTCTCTAACCATTTGGGAAAATGAAAATCCTGGATCAACCAAGTTATGCCGGCTTCTAATGTATGAGCAAGCACCAGAAACTAAAGAACGTACGATAGCTGAAATTAAACTTTTAAAAGAGAAAATAAAGAATCTAGTGCCAACAAACATTAAAGTACCTGACAGTCAATGTATAATAACTGTAAGCCACGAGTTTGCATTAACTATGGTGGACGGAAAGGTCTGCCAAGCTCTTTCTGAAACTCCCTCTGCTGCAACTTGCTACATCTGTGGTGCGAAACCATCACAGATGAACAAGTTGCAAGAACTAGTAAATAGATCAGAAAAGGAAGAAAACTTTCAATATGGCATGTTCACATTGCATGCATGGATACGTCTTATGGAATGCATACTCCATATAAGCTACCGCTTGGAATTCCGTAAATGGCTGGCAAAGGATGATAACGATAAAGAAAAGATGAAAGCGGCAAAAACTAGAATTCAGGAAGACTTCTTTGACAAAATAGGACTTATTGTAGATGTTCCGAAACAAGGATCAGGAACATCAAACACAGGAAATATAGCCAGAAAATTTTTTCGGGATCCAGATTTAACCTCCAAAATTACAGGCGTGGACAGAGAATTGATCTTCAGATTCAGTATAATTTTACAAGCGATTGCTTCAGGAAAGGAAATAGATACTCTGAAATTTGATGAATATTGCAAAACAACAGCGCAACTCTATGTGACTCTGTATAATTGGTATTACATGCCAGTAACAGTCCATAAAATTATGCTTCGTGGTGCGAAAATTATCGAATCAGCTGTCCTTCCAGTGGGTCAATTGACAGAAGAAGCCCAAGAAGCTAATAACAAAATTTTTAAGCATATTCGACTATTCAATACTCGAAAATGTAGCAGAGAAGCCACCAATATCGATATAGGGCGAAAGTTATTGATTTCAACAGATCCACTGATCGCACATTATAGACGTAAGTGGCAAAAGAAAAAAAATATCCTTAACTTGGAAGCACAGGGCCTAATAAAAGTACGTAAAGAAAGAGAAAGGGATCGAGAATTGCAACACTGAAGAAGTAAGAACGTGAGCTTTTTAGCGTCAACATGACCACTAAAAGGTGAGTTGACAGTATAGAAAATCGAAATCTTCGTTTGAATAAAAAAAGAGTTTACGTGTTCCGCATGAAAGTAGCAGACTCGTAAATTCAAGTTTTAGAAACACACACACACATACGCGCGCGCGCGCGCACGCACACGCACACGCACACGCACACGCACACGCACACGCACACGCACACGCACACGCACACGCACACGCACACGCACACGCACACGCACACGCACGCACACGCACACGCACATGCGCGCGCTCGAGGATTTTTGCAACTTTAACTGCAAATTTCTTAAAATTGTGACGTAATGGAGCAATTTAACAAACGGTTTCGTGTTCAGCGTCTAAAAAACTACAGGAAATGATTATTCTCGTTTTGGTGTTTTTTGTTTGTTGAACAGTGTAATAAATACAATCCCGGGAAAAAAAGATTATATATAATTATATATAATTATATATAATTATATATAAATATATATGATTATATATGGACATATATAATTCCAAATATAACTATAGATATGAACAATAGATCACATATGCTCATATATGAAATTATATAATAGATCCATATAAGATTCATATGAAAGTTTATATAACCCTATATGATTATATAATATCATTATATATGTTCATATATAATTATATATAATCATATATAATTATATATAATTATATATGATCATATAGAGACAAAATTCATATATAATCATATATATTTATATATAATCTTTTTTTCCCGGGATTATACTAAATACTATTATATGTAAATGATTTTTGCCTTGAAAATTACATGAAAACCATGTATGATCCATCTGGGCAGTTGTTCCAAGCGTCTGACGCACAATAATTGAACAAATTTGGTATTTTTATCAATATAACAAAATACCGACAATTTTTTTCAAAAATCGGGCCTGACAGAATTTAGCGCAATTTTTAGACCTTTCATTTAAAAAAAAATTCACCAAGATCGGTCAAGATTTGGAGACTGCATCGTATTTTGAACCAAAAGAATGTATTTTTACCCACTGTGCGCTGTCACGAAGAATATCGCAAATTTTCCGCTTAACCCACCCGAATACATTTATTCAGAGAGCGATCGAAATAATATGTCACACTAAGCTGAAAGAAAATTGTTAAGCAAGCACAATATGACACAGCACAAATAATATAGCATCCGAAACCTAGCCTATATAATATCGCATCACACAAATCAAGAAAGGATTAATTCTTTATTTCGACAAACACAAGGAAAAAAGAAATCAATAATTAATTCGCGAGAATCGAGTCACCCGCACGAAAATATCGCAGCGCTGTATCGAGCCCTTTCCGTGCCTTTCGGCGATCTTTCGGCGGCCCCACGTTGGGCGCCAAATTTTGTCACGACCTTTTCACTCCCGGAGCGGTCCGGGGCGTGGGCCGGATCAAAAGGATAAGGGAGAGCGGGGTGATAGGCCTCTCCGGTAATTCTCTCGCACCTCCGACACTCTGCGAAACGATTGTAATGCTGGGCGCCAGACGCGTAAACTCGCGTCCGCGAGATCGCGAAAAACCAAAACGAGACGCAAAACGAAATGAGGCGGGGTGCGAGGGAATGGCTAGCTCGGCCTAAAAGCGGGGCGGGGGGGATGAAGGGCGGCGCGATATCCGGCAGGGTGACACGCAAATCAACAACTCAATTCGTTAACAATGAAGAATAACATTTATTGCGCAGCAACTCTCGAGGAAATCATAATGCGGGCCCACTCGGCCTCGTCTAATCAAAACACAAAGCAAGTAAATAATCTCTAACGCGGGCGTCCGGATTTCAGGAACAAAATGGGTAACCACGCGGACGCGAGAAATTACGGAGTCTCCCTTTCGCTAATATAAATGCGCGGAAGGCGCTTTCCTCGAACGACGAATAATACAACAGAAAACTCGGCTCGCCAGTAGAAACGGAGTAGCGGCCAGAAAAACGACCGCCCTCGGAACCATCGGAGTAACGCAAAATTTTAGAGTCGCAGGGAAGCGAAATTAGACGTGAAATATCGCGAGATAAGGGCGTGTCACACTCGGAGCGCGTGAACGCCGCATCCAGACCGTACGGGAATTCCGTCGCCAAGTTATCGAAATCTCACGTAAATAGCTTCTGATCGGGCGCGACAAGAAGGCGCCGACACAGTCGACAAGATACGGAATACTATAACTAACGCAAAATACGGGGTTGTCGCACGATATCAGGGAACGCTATCGAAAACATCACGCCAGTAGTATTGAAACGCACGAAACGCCTGAACGCGGAGAATATCTGAACACGAGTACGAGTCTAACCTAATTAATCAATTAACGCAAACGGTTTCCTACCGAAATCCATCACATGATCGACATCTCAACGCGAGGATTCGATCGGCCCGAGCTCTATTTCCGCGCAAATACTTCTCTCACGCAAACACGCGCACACGAGTATCGGAACGCCATCACACCGACGCGAATAATATCCTGGCACGATCGGTACCGCGGAAGGATTGCAAATATCTCAGTGCGAATCGCCCTTAACGCAATCCAACCATTCATATTACGGCATGCATCCTGTCGTGCGCGAAATCTAAGGCCCGACCGGGCGAACTACGCTACAGCGGGTAGCGCACGGTCGGGAACGCGAAGGTCGCGAGAAATGGCGTATTCGCGATCTCGAGGTCGCGGTTACGCGCCTACCCGGATCTCCAGAGGCTCACTATCGCGTCCCTATCACGATTTCGCGGCCACGATACCATCCCGAGGCCCCTCGCTCTCGCTGTCGATCGCAATTTCGATACTCGGTCTCAAGGAACCGTACGTGTCGCGGTATTACACACAATTTCCCGAGCGAGAGCGCGCACCGGAGGGCGGCGTCGTGGCTTTACATCTCGGTATTACTTGCGGGCAACCTCACCGGTGTAACGCCTTCTCCGGGGTTTCCTCGCCGTCACCTCGTTCTCGATCGTCGTAGACGGACTTCTCTCCCGATTCGGGGCGGCTATCGCGGAACTTAAGGTAACGAGTTTGGACTCGCCGAAGGACGACCAGAGAGTGAAGCGCTAGATCCGCTCGATGGCGGAATCGATACGGCACCCCCTTCCGTCGGGGCGCGCGGACCAATCGGAAGCGAGCTTGCAAGCTCGCACGATAATTCAACGCAGGATCGTCGCAAGGGGATCCTTCGGGGGCGCGCAACGGTCCCTCGGCGCGGCGGCGTAGCGGCTCCTCAGATTTTGTCCTTCACGGCGGACGAGACTTGATTCGTGCCGGTGTGCCTCCGGTTTGACCCCGAGGCGGTGGCCAGCCACCCCGTAGGCCGGTGTTCCGTGGAGGTAATTTGCTGAGGCCGGGTTTCTCCCGCTATCGGCGGCCTTGTCCGGCGCTGTCCTTTGCCGCACGCCTGCCGCGTTGCTCTCGCCAGCCCGCGATCTCTGTAGTTTCCGCGTTTGCCGTCCCTCCTCGGTCCCGGATCCTCCGGGATCCTCCAGCTGGTACTCCCTCGAAGACTCGCATCGGTGTGGGTGAGGCGCCGCGCGTATTACGATTACATAAAAATAAGAGAAATAATCAAAATGCGGAAACGATATAAATTTTCGGCCCCTGGAGATCTCGTCGTCGCCTCTCTGGCTCGCCCCTGGGCGCGAAATTCCGCGCCTTGTGACGGCGGCGGGGCGCTGCGGCGAAGCGGCGGGCCGCAACGTCACAACATATATATATGTATATATTATTTTTAGTATTGGATCTCGCTGCATATCGAGGCAACGTATTAACGGACAAAGGTCTCTCGAACATCCGCAACATAAAAGGTTTAGAACATTTAGACCTTAGAATGACATTTAGAACAGCTAAACCTGTTTGTAAAATACTGCAAAAAACTCGACGAATGCGTGTCTTACTTTGCCCCGGCGGTGTAACAGAAGATCTAGATGCAGACGCAATTACAAATAAAGACCGGTGTCGGCAGTTTCGTCTGAGACACCATAGTGTAAACGTGTCTCTTGTCATTCCCAACACCTATCATTACATGGCGCAGTCGGTAGTGGAAGACAACACTTGGCGAGAAACCAAATAATAAAAGCAAAGAAGGTGAAAACAACTTGCGCGAAAGCAAGGTCTCACATCATATCCAAGGATTCATCCCTGAGATCGACAAAAGCACGGCAAAAAAATGGCGAACGAATACAGAGGAGTCCCACCGATGTCGATGACTGACAACGTGGCAGAAAATTGGCGAACATGGCGGACCAGATTCGAGAATTACCTAGTCGCCTCCGAAGCGACCAAGAAATCAGGGGCCACGCAGTGTGCGCAACTATTCCATTACATCGGCGAGGAAGGGTTCAAAATATACACAACGATCTCGACAACGAAATTGGAAAAGGACAATCTGCAAATCCTGCTGAAAAAATTCGAAGAGCACTTTTTGCCAAAAGAAAACCTGGCCTACGAGAGATACTAATTTTTCTCGTATCGCCAGCGTGAAGGGGAAACGCTGGAACAATTCATCACGCAACTCAAAAAAAAGACGAAGAAGTGCAAGCTGGGCAGTCTCAACGACGAATTAATCAAGACGATGATCACCTGCGGAGTGGCCGACGGGTCGATAAAGGAAAAACTGCTCCAAAACGACGAGCAAACTCTTCAGGAGGCGATAAATCGCTGCCTTATCATCGAGAAGTCCAAGGAGAGATCACAGGAGATGGAACACGCGTTGACGACCACGGCAACGGTTGACGCAATCAAGGGGCAGAGTCGACGCACCGACACAGTACAACACTCTACAGCTAAGTCTATAACTTCGTGCACGAAATGCGGATATTTTCACGCGATAAATAGATGCCCGGTGTCCAATAAAACTTGTAACAATTGTAAGAAGAAAAATTACTTCGCGGAAATGTGTTTTAAAAAGCAAGAAGTAAAAAATCGCGAGCGTAAAATAAACGAAATAAATGAAGATTCCGATACAGACGATTACTTGTTTATAGCTCAAATCGAAACTCCAAACGAAAAAGAACATTGGCACGCGGAGTTAGGAATTAACAATCACGACATCGAATTTAAAATTGATACGGGCGCAGACGCCAATATTTTGCCTTTACCAATATTTAAAAAGATTAATTTAATTGTCCGAAAAACAAATAAAAACACACAGAGAACTTCTTGCACAGAGAACTTATGGTTTCGATATCTCGGGATCCCCATGGCAGGATAATTATGTATCACAAAATCATAGGAACAGCCATTATAATTATATTGGTATGTATATATTCTATATACTATATAACATTTGAATTGATTTTAATTAAATAAGATATTGTTGAAGAAGATACGTTTGTGTTCAGAAAGGATTATAATTAAATTTTCTGTTTTGAAGATCTCGAGTTTCACGAAGCTGTATATCCAATCAGAGTGTCTATATATGAAGTATATAATCCTGGATACGTAAATAAAACTAAAATTTGAGCTCAAGATTCTGACGATCGGTGGTTCTTATTATGGAATGGGCAGCGTCAGATTGTTCCTGCGACATCGAGGATACTTTCTCCACCATTATCGCATCCATGCAACTTTAAAACCAAAACAATAAGGCTAAAATTTATGTCCAGCGTTTTAAAGTATTCATCACAGCTAGATGCCGTGCAATTGATAGGGACGTCAAAATTAATCTGTCCAAAAGAACCTGAACAGAGTTTAACTAATCTGATAAAACGCATCAACTGCAAGTATCCACCAATTTTCCAAAAACCTCTAAACAAATGTCCAGGTAGACTTCAAAGAATGTTAGTTCAAATTCAAAAATACGACATAGAGATTGCTTACCGTCCGGGCAAGGAGCTTGCTTCACATAGCAGACGCTTTGTCACGGGCTAACGATAAAAACGATAAATTCATAGGCTGGTCACAGGAAATCGAGGCCCAGATATGCTCAGTAAATTACGTAAATGCAACTCCTCAAAAAATAAAACAACTGACTGAAAGCACCGAGAAGGACAGCGAGTTAAAAGCATTAAAAGAAACGATCCAAAACGGATAGCCGAATAACTCGAACAAATTGCAGGCAACAGTAAGACCGTACGCTCAATATAAAAGCGACCTCGTCATCGTAGACGGCCTAGTTTTCAAAAACGATTGTATTGTAATCCCGCGGGAAATGAGACAGGAAATAATCGACAGAATACACTATTTCCACTTAGAAATAACAAAATGCCTGAAAATTGCGCGCGAATCGGTTTTTTGGCCAGGAATCTCGAGCCAAGTCAAACCAGCAATCGGAAATTGTCCTATCTGCTTAAAGTATTCGAACACACAAAACAGAGGAGAACCGCTTCAATCCCACGAAATTCCAGACCTACCATGGAACAAAATTGCTTGCGACCTATACGAGATAAATGGCCAGAAATACCTCCTAGTCGTAGATTACTACTTAAAACATTCTTCAAACCATACTTGATAATCATCGATCCCGATCTTATTCGAGACGTGTTAACGAAGGAATTTACAAGTTTCCATGATCGTGGAATACACTTCAATGAAAAGCTTAATCCACTGTTCGACAATTTGTTTTGTATAAATAGAAAGAGATGGCGAATTCTGCGCGCCATGATGACACCGACTTTTACTTCCGGAAAATTAAGGCAGATGTTCCCAATTGTCAAGGGATGTAGCGAGACACTCGCAAAATATCTACAAAGCAGAGCACAGACGAGAGATTCTGTTCAGATGAAAGATATGTTTACAAGGTAATTATTTTTTTTAATTGTTACTTAAACAAAGTTTTGCAAACAACAAGGAATAGAAACTCCTGAATTAAAAGATAAAGAATGTAAAAAATTTAAAGATAAAAAATGTAATGCATGTTCCACTAAACACGGAGGTTCGTTTATTCATTAATACATATAAATACATCTTATAAAAATCGGCATATTCTTAATATATTAATTAGTGATATATTTTAGCGAAAATTTCCCGCGTCCAAAAAATAATTACACGCATTCTCCACAGGCACGAGATAATAAACCGATGGTACAGTGCTAGAAATGCGGAAAGAACGGACATTACGGTCGCGATTGCAGAACAGGTCGATACGCGAACCGATTCTCGTTACCAAAACCAGACAGATACAATTGAACCCGCGTAAATACAATTGAAAGATATTGTAAACATTGCAAAAAGGCAGGTCACGTACGCGAGGAATGCTGGTTATTACATGGGCGACCTGGCAAGGGACAGGTAAATCAAGCCATGCAATACAGAGGACCACAAAAAGGCAATTATAAAGCTGTGGATCCAAAAAAGAAAAATTCTAACTTCACGCAAAATAGCGATAAAGAAGACGAAGCAAAACAGCGACGACTAGCGATCGAATACTAAGTTTCACACTTGAACGATACGCAGCGATCGCATACAGGGTTAGATCTCGTTACCCTACCAATGAAAGAAGCTAAGCAAGGTAACGTGAATCTATTGTTTGATACCGGAGTTGCTATATCACTAGTTAAGGTGAAGCACCAAAAAGGAGAAACGCCAATCATCACAGAGGAAATAACGCTCAACGGAGTGACCGGACACCAGGTACAGACTATATTGGAAAGGTCGAGGCAACCATTAAACTCAAAGGAACACCAAATCCGACACGTTATGTACGTTACAGTTAACGACAATTTCCCGATTGAATATGACGGAATCTTGGGAGTAGACTTCTTGAAGAAGTTTTTTACTCCAGTCACAACAATGTTTAGTTACCTACAAATATTTCTATAATATCAACTTATGTCCCCTTTGAAATATTGTAACTTTTATTTAAAATAACTAACTAAAAAAGATATAATAAAGATACCTTACCGAAGTTTCGATCATTTTACATTGTTGTGGTACTCCTATGACACAATGATCTATATTTTTATCCAAACTGTTAATTACCTGGCAATTGTGACAAAGGATGGCCGCAGGTCCATTTCGTGCAGCACGGATTAGCAGGTACATGCGTCAACGTTACTTGATAAGGAGGACATAGTAAATTGGCAGGCGGCAGGACTGATACAAATTTGCAAGCAGTGACAGGATACATTGCCCATCTCGCAATAACGTCTCTCGCAGCCGGTGACGTTTGACGGTAACTCGCTTCAGTTGTCGTACGTAACTCCTTCATAATTACAGGAATCATTGTTCCTACAACGCACCTCCTAGAAGTCAATAAGTATTGTCAGGATATAAGAATGTAGAAATTTAATGAAAAAGATTTTGAGCTTTCTTCAGAATTTTCATTAAACAAATAGCCATTATTATTCGAAACAGATATTATTTATGCGATATCTAATAAAAAAGTTATTTAAATATAAATATCTTAAAAACAAAATTTGAGATTCTAAGAACATTTGGAGTTTCTTTTACTTTAAATGTTTAACAATTTTTATTTGTGGATAAATAATATTCCTCATCACATTACAATTTTTACTCGAAACATTTAAAAAAAAATTTTTTTTTTATTTCTCGGAAATATTGATGTATATCATATATGCTTTATTACGTATTTTTTTAGTTTGACTTGATACATATTTTATAATGTGAATATTCTTAAATTATTGATGTAGGGGAAAGTAAGATAAAATGCGGTAGAATATTCGTTAATTTTTGTGAGAAGTAGGCAAACTCGAGAATAAAACTGGATCACCTTACTTAACCAGTTAATTATCTTTAAATAACGTATTATATATTTCTAATTTATTTCAGGTATTTAAATTGGAATAGAATTAATTAATTAGTCTGTGATCTATATGTAGTTACAAGAAATAAATTCGAGAAGTAGAATAATATTTTTATCAAACGGAATAAAATTTTAATTTTTAAAATTGAAATTATAAATCAAAAAGTATTCTGTAAATCCTATAATTATAATAAACAGTACATTGGAATGTTTTCCAATGTGAAAATAAGTAGTCCAGTTTCTGATTTGCTTATCCAGTTTTTGCATATGCTCATTATAAGTGGTATATCAATAAAATTCTATTTTAAGAAAGAATCTTCGAAAACTGTACCTGAGAACAGCATTGTGGTGCTTTTGGGACAAAATTCTCTGGAACCGTTTCCCAATCTAAACAATGCGGATCCAACAAATCCAATCCAAAGTCCGTAGGACACTCTATCGTAGCGCATTCACTTTTTCCACCTACTATGCAAGTGCAGAAGGAGATACACTCATCGTACCATTTCGCGCCAATTTTGTACGACTTTCCCCTGTAATTACAGGTATTCTTGTCGGATGTTTTCTCCGAAATATTCGTCTTCACCACTTCGGCTTGTAGGGACACCTGTATGGCTAGCCCGGTATGACTTCCTTCCGCCACGCGAACGTAATACGTATGCACGGGCTCCAAACTCGAAACTATACCATCTGCGAATATATATAAATATGTAACTTTGTCCTAATTTTTTATTTTTTATCCTTCGTCATTAAATCTTTCAGAGCTGTAGCAATAGTATTCTATAATTCGAGATATCGGCAAAGAAAAATTATTTTAAATATCTGACATAATAGAAATTTGTACTACTTGTAACGAACAGAAATATTATTGCTTCAATTCATGAAGCATATTATAATTTCAACCGTTCTGCACCATTTCTAATTTATGAAACGAGAATGGCCTGAATAGTATAATGATCAAAGCGGTCGTGAAGCATGAGTTTCTGAATTATATAAGAATATATGGGATAGAGCCACCATATTTATAAATATATGTGCAAAATATGGGATATATCAATGTTTCTCAAACATTGGCAGGCCATGTTTCGGCGTTCTTGTGAACAGATAAATAATAAGATTAAGAATCTACGTATAATGTATAAATAACAGAAAATGAAATCGGGAACCGATCACAACTACACGTATATATATTTGTTGGCTACCTCATCAAATACGCATAAATCTTACTACACAGCACATAATGGAGAAAGATATAAATAATTATAAATGTTTCAAAAAAAAAAAAAAAAGTTCCAGTATTTCTGTTTGGCGCTCGCATGTAAATATCTGTACATACGTTTCGATTAGTTGATAAGTCATTCTTCACTTGAATTGCGTTAGTTCTAAGGCGTTGCATTGCATCACATTTGCGTATCGTTTGAGCCGTTACCGTCGGTAACGGCAATTCCGGGTTCACAGACTCGCGCGAAACGTTGGCGGGCCGCGATCGGATGGCCAATTTTCGCGCGACTCACCCGACTCGTGCTGCCCGCCCGCGGGTGGCATCCCTAATTGTGGAAGTTGGTACTCGCTCGCGCCGTACTTACAGGAGCGCGAGCCGGAGAGTGCCGGAATGCCTGATTTAATCCAACATTTACTTTCATTTAATAGTTATTGAATGTTGAAGTAGTTTCGATTATACGTTCTATAAAAAATATTTATATAAATATATTTATAAAGATCACGACTCTGCATCTGTTATTATATTGGAAAAAATATAAATAAAACAATAATTTACTATAATAATTTAAAACAAAAAAAAAACAAAATATGGGAGAAATAGAAACCTGAAGTAAGCAGAGAGGAAAGAGGAATGGGAAATTAGATATTAGTACGGTAGAGAAGAAAAAGGAACGAATTAATAACGGAGAGAAAAAAATGGTATAGTGGGATAAAGAATGTGAAGAGTAAGGTGGAAAAAAGAAAGATGGGAACGAAGGACGAATATGTAATAGATTATCTTTCGATAAATAAAGGAAAAAATAAGAAAAATTAGTAACAAAGAACGAGTATGTGATAGATTACCTTTCAGTAAATAAAGTAAAAAATAAAGAAAGTTAGAGGTGGTGGTGGAAATATTGAAAAAATGGGAGAAGAGATAATTAGTGAAGAAAAGGGAAGAATGGGAGAAGTAAAAGCAGAGGGGATAACGAATGTGAAGTGTAAGGAAAAGAAAAGAAAAATGAAAGCCGAGGAAGCGAAGTGTGATAAGTCTTATGCGAGAAGTAAAAAGAAAAAAGAAAACAAAATATGGGAGAGACAGATATGTGAAGTAAGCGAAGAGAAAAAAAGAAACGAGAGTTGGCGAATGAACATTGGTACAGTGGATGAGAAAGGGAATACATTTTAACGGAGAGAAATGGTGATGTGGGACGAGTGTTTTAAGGTGAATGGAACGGAAAAAGTTTGGACGTGAAATCGCGCGCGTTAGCGCGCGTGTGTGCTAGTCCACTCTTAAAAAGGCCGTGTTAAGTCGATAGTCGAATTTATTGTTGCTCCTTTTTCGCGATGCTGATTGATTATCTCGATGTATTGCGCGCGTTACTTCGTGTCAGATGTTATCTCGTGTGAAGTTTGCATCCCGGCTTGCTTCACTATATGATTTATGTGGCTGTCATCGACCAAAGTCGAATGACAATTAAAGTTACTTATTCAAAACGCAGTTATTATTTTTATTGTGGTGTAAATGTTTTGTTATAAAAAAAGCGCTGCGCGCGCGCTTGTAGTGTCTAGTATTGTCGAAACATACATATATGTACAATCTATACTATACATAAAAACTTCAATTGTTCATATCTCAGATAAAAGTATTTATTTCTAAGATGGTAATCTATTATAAACTAAACATTTCGATCTTGGTTGAGATCCTATCCTCAGTGGATAGGACATAAAATTTACTATGATCGGAGCGCAAAGTTGTAGCATTAAAATTATTACAAAACCGTGTATCAAAACTCGTGTATTATAAAGTGCTTGGTTGCGTCTGTTTATGCGGACACGCTGGGAATGTCACTCTTGTGTAGGA
>JASTWL010000049.1:600000-864339 GCA_035220575.1 Temnothorax rugatulus
TGACCGATTGGAAAATATCAAACGGTAGATATGGAGACACGTACATATCGCGTTTTGAGTTACCTGCTAGTCTCTGCCGCGTCAATTTGAAAGAAATTACTTCTTACTTCAATTAGAAATTCCCCCTTCCTCATTGCGCCACAGGTATGACAAAACAACTTTTTAGACGCTAGCTTAAATTGGAAAGTAAAGGTCAAGTTCTAGATAAATGCCAAGAATGCCTAACGATAAGAAAACATTCTGAATTCCCTCTTTGCAGGAATGTTATTTCTTAGAAATATCTAGCTTTAGTTAGCTTTCCCGGTATTATCTTTTATATCATTTTATTCGATCTTTCTACATTTCTTTTTGGAGTTTATGTATCTCATGAGTTAATAATTAAAAGATCAATTGTTTTTAAACATACATTAAGATATCAATCTGCAATATCAATATCTACCAGTTATTAATAATTACGATTTGCGTATGACGCCGATAATACACAATCGCAAAAAGGGAGTTAATTACGTGGAGGAACGTGGAGTACGAACGGTGCAATGGAGGGTCAACGACAACGATGCGCTTCCTTTTTACATCAGTGCCGGGATTTACGAATGTCAAGCTCATAATTTCTCGTGTTTCTTGCGGTTGCTCGGCCCTTAAGTACATCCGGTTGCTTGTCGACAAAGTCACCGAGACATATACACGATTTGCGACATTGGCAAATCGAGCAGAATGAAAACATAATGACGGTTTTGGATAATAAAATGTGTCGATTCATCACTGATACTAATTCTGATGCTAATTCTTCTAATTTTTGGCAGAATTTAGGATAGTCATTAACAAACATGGATAGTTAATTTTATAACTAATTGTAAGCTGATATACAGTGAAAATGATGAAATGTATTTATACGTCAATATTATAGTTTGATTTTCTCTTTCTATATTCCGTCAACGTTCTGATAGTAATCTTGTTTACGAAGGACATCGGGACAAGGAAGGACATCGGGATAGAAATTTGAGACACCGAGTGCCGGCAACTTTGATTTCACCGATTTTTACATTACTATGACGTTCGATTCCAAACGCGACCTACGTGGTAAAATTTAATTTTATACAAATTAAAAGCGTAATTGGTAATCTCACGCTTCTTCGAGCACGAGCGAATACTCTTGCCGAGTCAATTACCGCACCGTCTATCTCGCATCCTCTCATCTCTCCGTTTGTCGAAAAATCCGGTCAAAGTCGCCGTGGGTCCTTTCTTTGTCGCACAAAAGCGCGCATTCGTGCGCACTCGGGAAGAGACGCGCGCGTGCGATTAAGCCGGAGAGAGAAACCGTGTGTAAATCGAAAGGCGCGGAGAGTGAAGCGGGGGGGGGGAGGGGAGGAAGAGAGAGAGGGAGAGAGAGAGAAAGAGAGAGATATGGAGAGACAGGGCGGCAGGTTCCTCTCGAGCGAGCCGGAGGAAGACGGCGAGAGCGAGAGAAGGAAGGCTTCGACCTCGCATGCTCGCTCGCGCGGCTTTACCGGAGTAAAGTGCTCCTCGGCCGCGGCCGCTCGATCCCGAGGCCTCCGAGGAAGAAGCCGCTCTCGCGAGATCGTCCTCGGGAGATCGCGATCTCTTTCCTCCTCGATCATGCGCCTCTGAGCCCGTGTTCTTCAGTCATTAAATCCGGTATAATCGCAGCGAAGATTCCCCTCTCTATATCGTTATGCGAAAATCGACTTATGTACTTACGTTGACCGTACTTTCATGAATGCAGAAATCGTTTTCGTGCACGGTCTATATGTGGTATCGGAATCTAGTTTTGTTTTGTCTTAATTGTAAGAAAGTGTAACAGAAGCGAATAGATCTCTGTTGTCTGCGTTATCATTTTTAATCGTACTCCGAGTGGGAATATTTTATTATCAATTTTATTTATGTACTGAAACGTTACGATCAATCTTCCTGCACAGAAAGAAAAAGAAGTGTTAAATCAAGACTTATATTCTTGTATATAAGCAAGAATCTATAATCTTCTTATAAAAATTTCAACTTTTTATTTCAATTTTTTTAATTCAACTATATAAATACCTTCATTCAAACAAGTTTTCTTCGTTTAACGCACTTTATATCTCATTTCAAGATTATAGATCCTTGCTTATATACAAGAATATAAGTCTTGATTTAACACTTATTTTTCTTTCTGTGCAGGAAGATTGATCGTAACGAAATTGCGGTTGAAACGTTGTGAATTTAAATATATCAATTATTTGGCCAGTTGGGTCGAACAAAAACGACTTCTGTTTTGAATTTATTTACTGACGAAAGAAGCTACTTGTTTTGTTTTTATTTTTTTTCTCTGTGTTTTCTCTGCAATTTTTACTTACAATAATGTCGTATTTAAATGGAATTTATATAAGAATCATGAGGAGAACACGGTAGTACCTTTACCGGGTCAACGTCACTTACCGTTAGGAAGATGAAGGTGAAGATGAAGTATTATAATTCTTATTTTCGTTATATTAAAAAACTTATTAAAAAAACCTTAATTTCTCATAATTCGTTACGGCAACTTTAGGTCGAGTGTATCGTCGCTTACTCCGAATTGCATTTTTAATGCTCGTAAAGGAAACTTGTGGTCTCAGACTTTACGATATAAGTACGTAGATATAATGTCCGTTCTTTCTCTACTTCAAAAGACCCACTCCCGGAACTCGTAATAAGACCGCGATATCCCGGATCTGAAACGAAAACAATGTCGGCCCGCGACTTCGGGATGTAGGGAAGCAGCGGATCAAAGTACACACTTTCGAGTATCGCATTCGTCTTTCTATCTCCGTCACTCGACGGAACGATTGCGGTCGTTTTAGTTCCCCGGCGCAAATAACGTTGCATCACGCGTTAATAACTCTATTCTATTACGTTCTACTCTACCTGGCGAGCTCCGGTCGCGAACGGAGAGGACGATCAATCTTTCCCCATGTCAGGGCTCGCGAGTGCGGTACCGCGACAGCTAGCGCAGCGTCGAGATTCAGCGCGAGAAATAGCGACGCGACGGCGGCCCGACAGCTCGCACTGCCGAGAGGTAACTGGAAGTAAGTGGCACGAGCTGTCGCGTGCAGCCACGCCGCTGCGGAACGACAACACAACATAACAGGTGCGTGCTGGCGAGGAAGGGCCCGACGCGACGTGCGTATGCGTGTGCGTGCGTGCGTGCGTTCGTTCGCGCGTATGCGTGTGTTCGGCGCGCGTGTGTAGGCCGTAGGGATGGGATTGAGCCGATATCGCAGGCCTGTAAGACGTGCTCCGTCGACATTTGCCGGCATCTTAAATCGCTGAAAAATATCGCTCGCGATAATTGCACCACCTTTGCGGATCGGCGCGAGCTGTACGTCGGATAATCGGAAGCTGTATGGTTATCATATACGTCAAATTGACGCCGCGCGCTTATTCTACGCGCGATGTCTTTTGATAAATCCGACAAATAGGTATCGTTGAGAAATACATACCGCGGCGCTTCGGATCAAATTGCTTTCAGCTTTGATCCGAAATAACGAAGACGAACTGAGACGATTTCTCCGAAGTTAATTAATTAATTAAGTAATTTAAAACTGAGTACGTGTTGCACTTTCCAGATTGTAATATTTTAATTAATTTTTACAGTGAAGATTGCGTGACTGACAATTTAGTTAATTAAAATTAATCGACGTAGAATCGGATTTACGAAAGATCGAATGATTTCTAGCTTTTTTTCGTGAAGCTTTTTTGACTGTTTTATAAACGTTAAAAAATAATTTAATATCTTCCTATTAAAATAACTCTGAAAATAATGATGTCCGTTATTTTATTCTAAAAAAATAATACATTTTTCAAACGACTTTTACTATTAGATATAATTATAAGCTCTTTTATTTTATACGATTAATATTTAGTTTCCCTCAAGTTGCTGCGCGCGTGCTATTTTATTATTATTCAAACCAAATAACTCGTTTCGAAATCATTTCATTATGTATTTTGCATTACTCGACTTAAACGATCGAAAGCGGTCGCGCGAGATATATCGATTAAATTGTTATCCGTTTATCGATTTCGTTTTGATTAATCGATTGGGTCTCGGTGGTTTATGCCTTGATCGATTAATCGGCCCGTTCCCATTGATCGGATAAACGATTAAACCAGTAATCTTTCACGTGACTTGATACTTGATAGATTCAATCGGATGAATCGGCTAATTGCATTCGATAAAATTCCTTTCCTTTCATTGTTCGTTTTGCCTTTACTAGAAAGCTTAAAGTTATTCGTATACAAATTTCAATATTAAAAAAAAACGACAAATATGTTAAAAGATTCGGTCAATACCGTGTCCATCCTACGCAAAGTTGTTACTACTCTCTTGGACAAAAGAATAAAACATTCCGATGCCTGCAAAGCGATTCGACGTGTCGCGAAAGTTGATTATATACCGATGGAAACCGCAACGTCGTGGATGCCCGATCGATTTCGCGATCTCGCGTCGAAATTGCGTGTTCTTTTTCTCCACTCGCGCCCACGCAATACACCCGACAACATTTCGCCAGGCGGCGACAATCTTTTTTGAAAGTGCACCCGCAGTTACGCGCAATCGGTCGATCGAACGAGCGAGCGAGCGCGCGAACGAGCGCGACGCGTTGCGAATCCGATCGAGCAGCTGACGTTGACGATTCCGCGCGGATTTCTCCGCCGCGCCGGCCGTGCCGTTCTCGCACGCGGTTACCACGATTTCGTAAAAATTGATGTTATTTTGTTTGGATCTATAAGCCTCATCGAGATGGTATGCCGAGCGCGATTCTGACGTAAACAAAGGCCGAGAGCCGGACACTTTCATCCCGCATTTTCGCTAAACCGTGACTCACGAACTTGAAATTCGATTGAGCCGGCGACTATTTTGCGCTCGTATCCAAGGTGAATAAAATCGCGACACATGTCCGCGATATCTCGCCGTTTAACGCGAAACGCGCTAAATTTCGCGGCGTCCGCTCAATTCTTATCTTCCATCTGTATCGAATACCGTCCTCGAGAAATAGAGGGGAAAAAAAAGAAATTCAGGATCTCTCTTTCTCTTTCTTTTTCTCTCGATAAATTCTCGACGATAAATATACCTGGCGATAAACGTCTAGCAAAAACGCACGTCCTAGAAGCGGACGGTCTCGCCGTCAGGCGAGAGTCAAACGGCCGAAATGCGAATCGAGATCTCACGAATTAGAGAATCGCTATCGCCGAACGGGAATCACGTGTCGTCCTCGCACGTGTCTCTACTGATCAAGTCCGGTAACTTGCGCGCTACGCGGCTCGCTTTCCTCCCGAGTGATATCACCGTGCTAAAAATCCGCTCGCTAGCCCGATCCATCCATCACATGCGCCGCATAATCCGCATTCTCGGTGTCCGTCCCGTCATTTCCTCCCTCTCTTCCTTTTTCGTATCCTCGTCGCAAAGATCGCGCTTTAATTATCCCTATATGTCGCGCTGGAACCCCGCGATGGGATCCTTCGAGCGTCACGCGGCTGATTTATAGAAGAAAATTTCCTCGAATATACTGAGACTCAGCTCTGAATTTTAAATGTCAACTCTTTAATTTCTTATTAAATGTCAACGGAGAAAGTCAACTTAATATTAAAATAGAGTTGACCGAGATGATCGTGACACATTTTATAATGGCAGCTATAAGAATCGTCATTTTTCAACGAATTCGCCAGCATTTTCAATGACTTGTAATTATTATTTGCTAACGTAACACGAGTGGCTTATCGAGTACATTACGAAATTCTTTGTATCGCTAGAAATTCTATTTCTTCTTTTATTCTTTTAGTCTATATTTTTTCGTTTTATCTTCCATTGCAAAAGCTAAATGTACCAAGAGTGTTTTATCATATTTCGCCATAGACATTGATCTCTTCTAACAATCAGTTTGATCCGAGATGATCGTGACACATTTTATAATGACAGCTAAGAATCATCTTTTTCAACGAATTTACTAACATTTCCAATGACTAGTAATTGCTATTTGCCAACGTTACATGAGTGACTTATCGAGCACATTACGAAATTCTTTGTATCGCTAGGAACTGTATTTCTTCTTTTCTCTTTTATTCTATTTTGGTTTTATCTTCCACCGGAAAAGCTAAATGTATCAAGTGTGTTTTATCATATTTTGCCATAAACTTTGATCTCTTCTAATAATAAGTGATTTTTCTTGGAATACAATCAGTTTGACCAAGATGATCGTGACGTATTTTATATTTTATAATGACAGCTAAGAATTGTCATTTTTCCACGAATTCACCAACATTTCCAATGACTAGTATAATTATTATTTGCTAAGATTACACGAGTGACTTATCGAACACATTACAAAATTCTTTGTATCGCTAGGAACTATATTCCTTCTTTTATTCTATTTTCGTTTCATCTTCCACTGCAAAAGCTAAATGTGCCAAGTGTGTTTTATCATATTTTGCCATAGACTTTGATCTCTTCTAAGTGATTTTTCTTGGGGTACAATCAGTTTCTTTCCGTCGGCCCGTCCATCAGCCCCGTACATCGTGCCTCGAGGTATCCTCGAAGATCTCGTTCTCGGCGAGATGCGCGGATACCCCCCGGCGAACGCGACAAGCGATCTCTTACACTCACCTGCGAGAGTATTCCCTCGTCGTCGGCGCGCTCGCGAGCGCGCGTACACTTGTCGCCGCACGTTCGGACGTGCTCTTTCCTCTTTCTCACAGGCTCCTTCTCAACTGCCGTCTCGGCCGCGAGCCGCCGTCGTGACCGCGGAGCACAGCCGGCGACGTATCTTGCCGCGGAGTCGCGTAACGACGACAACGACGACGACGATGATGATGATGATGACGACGATGACGACGACACACCGCGACACTGTTCGCGACTGAGATATAGGATGTAGCCGCGACGACCGGCAGCAGGAGCGTTTCCCTCGCGCGCGCACTCGCGGCGCGAGCTCATTTGCAGCGGCGGGTACGAGGACACGCGCGAATCTCTCGGCTGTCCGCTCACGGAGGCTGCGGTCCAGCGGCGGCGTATGGTCCAGAACCGTGCGCGTGCGTGTACGTGTACGTACGTGTGTTGTCCACCGCGCGCACCGTCCAACCTGTGGTGTCGCGTACGCGGCGCGAGCTCTACTACAGATCTAAATGATTCCGCGTCAGCTGCTCGTCGCAGCTGCACTGAAGTTCCGTTGCGACTTCCACCACCGTGTGTCCGCGCGGAGTAACAAAGATCGCGCGCGGTCGCCGTGAGAGAAAGAGAGAGAGAGAGGAAACGAGTAAAGAGAAGGGAGGGAAGACGTAAAGTTGGCGGTGGTAGTAGCAGTGGTTGTGGTGGTGGCAGCGGCCGCGGAGGAGGAGAAGGAGGACGTCGCGGCGCGGCGCGGCGGCGGAGAGTGGTCTTCCTCGCGAGAGAGGACGGCGGCGCGGAGGAATTGGGCGCGCTGAGGGAGGAGAGAACGCGGGAGAGCGCGTGCACGTGCGACGCGACGCGACGCGAGATCCGCGGAATATGAATAGAGACGATTGTCGCAGGTGGAATCCGGGGAGAGGGGTGGGGGAATAGAGAGAAGATATTCGTTAAACGTTAGACGTGTATATCTATTTGCTTTTCAGCTTCGTTGCGCGAAGCAGCGGAGTTCCGCAAAATTTCTCGTAACTCCAATCATCTTAATTTCTCAAAAAGATGTTTTCTTCGTATTCCAGAATTAATAAGTAATTAGAAATATGACAGATATATGTGCGTATGCGTATCGATCACGTAGACGTAGATGCATGAAAGATTAGTTTTTATCGGATGTTAATATACGTATTTAATGATGAATTAATATAATTAAATACTTATTAATATAAACAATATAAAAACGGAAATATTCACATTAATTTAAGAACACGACATTAAGCTAGAAATTGCAAGTCTAATGTAAGCAAAACAGGCATACGTCTTGTATGATGTATTGCCAAGTTTAGATTGACGCGATCAGAATGGCACGTGCGGGACTGTACGCGTGGCTATGCAACTCGTAGTCGAATCCGTCCCGCGTGTGTGCCTGTGCCGGCACGGCGATGGAACGCAGCCACGCAGCCGAAGAAGTCGGATGGGCTTTCACGGCCTCCGTGACACGGAGGACAACGGAGATTGTTAGTGGATTATCCAGAAGGAGCTTGTAAACTTTTATCCGCTGAGAGTTTGGGTCGTGAGGGATGCTGGGCCACCCTGACGATAGAATGAAGACGAAAAAGGTAGCTATGGAGTTAAATGAGCAGCGGGGGGAAGGCGGCGAGGAGAAAAGCTTTAGTTTTCATCCTTTGCGAGTGGAAGGAGGAAGATCTGGAAGATGGAGAGGACCTCTCGTGCATGTGTATGTACGTCGAGAGCGGACACACCGATGTGCACGTACACATCCGCATATTGACCGAGCGAATCGCTGGTAAATACCAGAGGCCCACAGCCGAGAGTGTATATAACTTGGTATGCGCGCGTGTGTGTTTATGTTTGTGTATGCTTAACGACACGCCGCGAGGAACAGACCTCCTCGAGACGCCGAGTGCTCGCTCGCTCGTTCCCCGAACTGAACGAGCCGCGTTCGGAATGCCCGCTTTCACGAGGAGCACCGACAGATAGCCCACCACCTGGACCGCAGCTCCCGCGGTGCCTCCGGACTCGACCCGCCGCCGCGATTAGGTAAAAGCCGGCGACTTAGCTTTCTACACTTTCAGCTCTTGACACCACGTCGTGAAGCGAATTGACGGCTACAGCAAGAGATGCAACGTTTTGTATGTGCATTTTTCTGAACATTGGTGGAGTTAATTATATAAAAACATTTGATGTGTGTGTGAAATATTTCCTCACGTTTTTAAACGCTTTATGAGTCCCATAAATAAAAGTCAAAAAGACTCTTTAAGCTTGAACCAAGTTAGAATTTTATCCCATAAAATTATTTCCTCATTGTAATAAAAAAATTTTTCAATTTATTCAACTCTTCCAAATCCGGTTTGCAAGCTTTTTTATCACGGGTAATATTTACCAATCTTGATTAGTCTTAATTTAAATTCTTACGTGAATTGAAACGAGAGGGAGATAAAGAATAGGATTAAATAGAATTTACCGTTGTTGAGATAGAATCGTCATTGCTCAAACTTTTTTATATCAATTAATACAACGCTACGATGAATTACAATTACACGAATAGATATTTCTAGTATCTTCCTTTATCTAATTAACATGAATATTTGAAAGATCTCTCCGGGCAAATCTCCACAGTCGGTCCTTGAGCGACGAGATGTGCAAATAAATCGTTTAATGATTGGGAGGTTGCAACAGACGTCTGACCATGCAAGGTCAAGTGGTTTCTTCACCGCGGCGATGTTTGAACCTTCTTGCGGTTCATTGATCTGAAGTATGACTGATGATCGATGAGGTATTCCAGCAAGTGTACTGTCTCTCATCTAGGAAATTTGGCGGATGACAAACTCAATTGATCGCTACAAGATAGACCTAAGGCTGTTACTAGCTGGCATCGGCGCTCTCTCCATTACGCCTGTTAAGCCTAGACGTAAAAGCTTGTGAGCATATGAAAAAAATATTTATGTTTGTCATTTCGAGTTTGTGCGATTGTCGATTTCGCAACGACAATTGTTTTCCGCAATTCTTAAGTCTTTCACGAGCACAGAAAAAAACCACAGAAAAAAAGAAGTGTCAAATCAACACTGACATACTTGTGTATGTATACGCAAGAATATATAATCTTCTTATAAGAAGGTTCAACCTTTTTTCTTGGTTGAGCTATAAAATTTCATTTAACTATATCAATGACTTCAGTCAAGCAAGTTTTCTTCGTTTAACGCAATATAATCTCATTTCAAGATTATAATTTCTTGCGCATGTACAAGTATATCAGTGTTGACTTGACACTTCTTTTTTTTCTGTGAGGCATTGGAAGATGTAAATGCGAATACGTTATTTCTCTCTCTCTCTCTCTCTCTCTCTCTCTCTCTCTCTCTCTCTCTCTTTCTCTCTCTCTACAAATGTCAGAGTTATGAGACATTGGGCATTTGGTAGAGTATCTATAGGATTCTTTGTCCCCTCATAGATCACCATGTCAAGTCACATAGCCCGCGAAGGCTGTTAAGTAACACGCAGCTCGAGCGGCGAAGCGTGGTCTCGCGCGATGAAAGATCGGGCTGTGGGCAACTCGCTCGGTTATTGTACAACATATCGAAGACGCTTATCGAGGGACGGAATCCACCGTCTCCGCTCTGTCTCTCCCGCCGAGTTTTACTCCCCGCGCGGCTGTTAGCGACCCGAGTATCTACCTGACCGCCTCGTTAGCTCCCTTCGTGGAAGCGCGCCCTTGCTCTTTCGTAGTAAGAAACCGAGAAGAAGAGAGGAGCTCGCTCGCTCCTCGAGAGCTCTCGTCCTCCGTTCCGTCTCTTCCTTGTGGGGCCTATTAAGTGCGATCATTACTGATCAAATGCTAACGTTACGTCTTGTTACGTCTCGTCGCCTTCCTCTTTATCACTTTACTATTATATAATAATTGTATTATATCCTTCCGCGTCCGCGCCGTAAACCAAACACTATTAAGACTCGATTGAATCACTTTGCTTGTTTAAGAAAGTGTCATGCGAAAAGCGAAGACAACGTCAATCTCTAACCCTCTTCCAATCATCCGTCACGTACCATTTTACGTATGCTAATTTGCCCCCCCCCCCCCCAAAAAAAAAACTGTTTACTTTTCACTCACGACGCTGGCCGTTAGAGAGACAGATAAAAAAGGACTTTTATGTCATATTATTTTTAAATTTATCACGCTTGACGTGTCAAGATTTCATTATTGCTCACGTTATATCAGCGATTTGTCTAGCAGCTCGAACGTCAAATTCTTCAGATCAGACTCGCGCGGACTCCTCACATACGTCAGATGCGACGGCCGGAGCCGCGGTTTGCGTTCGTCGGCTGCGGAAAATGTGTACAAGAGATCGGTGCCCATTGTTTGCTTTTGCTTTCTTTTCGCGTAACGGGCGCAAGGTCGCTCGGATTCCGCGCGTGTCCTCCGGGCTCTTTCGCGCGCGGCCGAAACGAGGAGAGGAATTTCACGAGCGTGTCTGTGCCACATTTGAAAGGCCCGTCTTTCTTTTTCTCGTCCCAGCACGAGATCACGGTCCCCTCTTTTTTTCTGCCCCTCCTCCCCCATCGATCTCTACTATCGATCTATCTTTTTCTCTTTTCGCCGCCCTTTCTCCATTTCTCTCGCTCCTTTTGACCGGAACAACGTTCACCCGCGCGCGCGCGTGTGTGGCCCGGATAATTAATCGCGATTTATTCGTCCCGACATTGTTAATTTTAACGAGCGGCGAAATATTTTTATTGGGTGCTTGAGCCGCGCCGCTCGGCGATAATTTGTACGCAAATGCGCCTTTAATTTAATTTATTTACGATGCGGAACGCCGGGTGCCGGTATATCTGGCGCGCTTTTTTTCCCCCGATCGAAAGAGTGGCGTGTCGTAAACCGCGATTTGCCGCTTATCGTCGCCGCGGCTCGCGAGTTGCGCGTAAATGTGGCGACGAGTATCTTCCCTGTACAGTTTTACTGCGATCGTTCATCGCGAAGGAGCGATGAAGGCTGCCACTTTCTGTCTTAAAATTTAGTGTTTTATTAACGTTCCTTTTTATTCACGAACTGAGAAACAGCCTTGACTGAGAGACAGCTAATTTTGGAAAAAAAAAAATTATATTTGTTTCTTTTACAGAGTGATACTTTGATGAGAGTTATTCAATTGACCTGTGTGCATCATTGCATGGTAGAGCGGTGAGTGATGATTGAGATTTCCTACCGCTTCTAGTTGAATCGATTTTATTTCGAAAGAGCGTTTAATATCACTGGAACGAACTTCGTCGATTGTGATGACAAATGATGTACCTAAAAATAAATTTCGAAGGAAGCAAAAGAAATCCGTTTGTCCCAAGAAAAATATCAACATCTTGATTACATAATTTTAATACGTGCAATGTATTTTGGAAAACTTTACGTTATTCCACATGGAGAACAAATTTATCTTTATTTACTGCGTCCGTCGTACCTCTTTTTCGAAATAACCAGTTTAATTTTTGCCACACTGTATCTTTCACGCTTTCACATTTTTCGCACGCATGATCTCATACACATGCAAATGATTCAGAATATATTCCACGAACAACTATCAGAATATATATGCCCACAAAAGCGTAATCGTCTTACATCGTGGATGTGCTTTCCATTTGCGTTAACCACGCAATCTCCTAGAATGTGCGCGTGTCACGCGAATCGTTAGATTATTAAAAAGGAGTGATACGCACGACCGGAAGTGATTCACGGTGGTGTCGTCGTGTGAGTCGGCTTAAAAGGAAATCGCTAGTTCTAAGCTTGTTGACAGCCTCGTAACGTCGCAATACATTTGCGACACGTTGATATGGTAACGACCACTGACAACAATTAATAGTACGCGGTAGCATCTTAATAATGAATCATAAACTTATATTTTTCATTCTCTAATAATAATTCTAGATAATTGAATCTAATTAATAAATTTTCTAACTAAATTACACTCTCGTCTCTCTTTTTATTTGTATTTACTTTATAATTTACAATTGATTTTAAATCGTAAAACAAACGACAGAATACAAAGTAGTGGTGTTGAAATAAAATTATGTAATAATAGATAGCGCGCGCTATAGACAAGGAATTACGTACAAGGAAAATCACACATCACACTTGATTGGAGTCCTTTTCGAGCGCATTGTTAGATCGATCTATCTTTGAGAGATCCGCAATCTCAAAGTACATATACCGAACGAAGCGAACGCACACGGTTATGCATTCAATATCAATCTTCCAGCAAATCTGCTTCCCATATGCACACGCAAGCAATATACGTATATATACATATATACATATATACATCGCGTATATATACATCGCGTACCTTGCTTATGGCAAGGTCGTTTCGGGATATTTCGCACGCGCCAAACACCTTTCGCAGCCTCAAAAGGAGACCTCGTACTCGCGACGGTCGTTGGATCAATTTGCTTTCGATTCCTCGAACGCCTCTGCGCCATTAACCCTAAACTTGGCAGTCAAAGTACTTTTTAATAATTCGATGTGGATACTATTATCTCTGCTCTTTATGAAGACAAATAATGAAGAAGAGAATAACATAATCTTTTAACTTGTCCAATAAATCCGGCTATAGTAGTGTATTCTAATATTTTAATTTGATTTGATTTGATTTTTTGATTTGTTGAAATCATAATTTTTAATTTGTCAAGATTTTACAATTTCACTCTTCTTTTGGATAAAAAGATTTGGAAGTAATAATAACTTTATTTATACAAATAGCTTTTTGATTAAAAAATAAATATTATTATTTAAATAGTAGATTTAATAATTTTTTGTAATTAATGGTAATCAATAAATCACTGAAATTATTAAAAGAATGAACTAAATAATTTGTAATGTAATAGTTAACGTTTGTTATTAATAATATACATGTATACATATAATACATATTATTTCAAAGAAAGGGAAAAGTAAATTCTCTTTTATCGAGATTAGGATACAAAAATAATATATCCATTTCAAAACATTCCTCCATCGAACGGAATTAATCCGTTGTCTTAAACGACGCTAAGTCCACAAAACGAAACGTAAAACGTGCAATAACGATCGTTGATTAAAATAATAATTTAAGTTATAACGAATAGAATATTTAGCGTACACTTATGTCATAATAGTAGATTAAACATTTCACAATCCATTCACATACAAAGCTTCGTATTCGTGTTTGTTTTGAGTGTACGCCGTAAAGTTGTGTATATGCAAAGTCGTTGCGCTATCATTTGTACGATGGGACTCGAGTCGGCAGGCAGCCGTCGCGTTATCCTTCGAGAGGCGATTGCGACAGGGATAACGCGATCGTTTCTTGCGAATAAATGATTCTTATCAAGTCGCGCGGTTAATAAATTCCTACCGTCCGTAACGAGAAATGATTCGTAATTATTCATGATTATCGCGATTATTTTATACGATTCATTCTTACAAATTTAAATTACGATACTTTGTTTTAATAAAGTATACGTTGGTACAAAAAAGACGATGGAAATTATAAATTATTCCCTCTTAATTTTTACAGTCGATATAATTGTTTTTGTAATTAGCTTAGATTCTCGAATATATGTGTTCCGCGTCGCGCATTTTTCGATGCGAGAGATTAAATGTAATTTGTTCATCGTTTTTCAATTGACTAACCGAATCAAACAGTATAACAGAAAGTCAATTTTTTTGTCAATAATTCGAAATACAAGGAATACGCGGATGGCACGCGTCCTTGGGATTTGTTTTTGTGACGTTATAACGCGTTATTGTTCACATTAAGTGAAGTGATTGCCATTCGCGCGGCGATACTCGAGCCGGCAGGTAGGCCCCTCGAGTGTATCGTCGCGTTATTTCTCGAAACACAATTATTTCGTATGAAAAATGAGAAGTTATCACTCGACGTAATCAGTTAACACTTACGATTAATAACGATTAATCATCAAAACATATTTCGCACGTATTATTAATTTGACGTAAGAATCGAAGCACGATTACACTTGGTTGCGACATTTACGAGTGATAATTGTATCTTCAATGACATTTGGATTCGAATGTACTTATCTCGCGTTGTACTTAATACTTTTCGCTAGCTTAAACGTAATTTTTTCCTTGCCATTTTTACGTGCGCGTAATGATACGCAACCGCAATCGCAGCTGGCTCGAATAATTTAAATAACGGAAAATCGCAATCATTTGTTTATTTATTAATACATCGTTCACTTATTAATAATTATCAATTAATAATCATGTGTTGCGCGTAATGCACGGGACAGCCGTGCAAAGTGTCACGCGACTATCGTGTTCTGATAATTAGTCGCGCGCGATCGTAATTAATTATATCTTCGGAATACATGTGAAAGAAGAAATTCTGGGAAGGAGGTGGCAATCTGCGAGATATATCGGAGCAACACAGCGGAGCAACCACAAGGCAAGTGTATAATCTATTTCTCATGTGATATTTACTTTTCAAGAATTGTAATTATTTTATTATAAATATTTGCTCTCGCCCGACATACGCTTTCTGATACGAGATTCATGTAACAACTGCAAATATGGTGTAACCACTGTAAACGCCTGCCTCACGATGTTTAATATTTCACAATGTTTGAACGTCAGAGAGTAAACTCCGTTTTATCCAAATACTGGAAGTTATCGATCACGATACCTACGTATTTTTTTAAGAGCAAAGGGTATCTAAACTCGAGTGTGCTATTCCAATAAGTTTATCTGTTAGGAATGAAATGTGTGACTCATGGCGATTTTATCACGCGGCGTGCTCACGCAACTTTGTCTCGTGAGGTGAAACAAAAGAGAAATATCGCGGCGTGATTTCGACGGAAAAGAGGCACGTGCACCGCGCGAGGAAGACGTTCCAGCTTCGCGCGCACGAGTCTGTAACCGCTAATTTGTTTGAACTGAGGGCAAATAAACGGCATCGCGGGTAACGTTGCGCAGATGCGCAGCACCGCGGCACGGGCATAATCGACGCTGCCGTTGGTTTCTTTGAAAACTCCGTGTCGCCGGTTACGCGTTTCCTAATAGATATAAGCCGCTCGATGTTTCATACATATAAGCGCTCATCATTAACGATCTTCCGCGATGACTGGCACGACAGGATCGACGACGACGCGTTCTTCAGCTCTTCTTTATCGAATAAAAGTCTGTTATCGCTCAATCTCAGCCGGGAGACAGAATTTGCCGTGTAATTAATCGATACTAATAATTCTCCGCGCGCCTTCGTCATCTATGAAATTAATTTTCCTCTTAAGCGTAGAGGAATATTCATATTGCGTGTAAAGTTTAATTTATTTAAATTTAATGAAGTAATTGAATAAAGAGAATTAAATTAATATGAGCTGGTAATCAGTTGCCAGGACATAAAAGTAATTATAAATCCACAATAAATTATATTCCTTTCGTAAGAACTGACTGAATTTTTGTCTTATGGAAATAGAACGCTCTAAAATATCCCAAATTTTCCAGAAAGAAGCAAATACGTATATCTATTTGACTTGCGGAAGTGGAATTATTTGCTGTTATGATTGCGATTACGGTAATTTAGACTCCGACGAAGATATTAGCAGCAATTGTAAATTCTATTTTCGTGTATGTTGCTTAACGAACAGAAAAAAAAATTAAGGACGCCGTAACCCGTCTACGATTCTGGCAATTTGCCTTACGCGGAATCGCTAATTTCTCTACCGATTAACAGACACCCCTCGGGTGACGGGTGTACCCGTGCCGGTGCCCTCGCCACTACGACCGACTTCCCCGAATAAGTTACTGCCGTCGGGATTTGTTTTCCCGGCCGAATCTCTCCGCTCGTCGGTGCGCAGCGAGCGGTCCGCCGCGCCGTGCGTCGTAAGCGAAAACACATAATGCATCGCGCGCGCCGAGGTAACGTCTATTTTCGGTTTAATTGGTTACATTAAGCCCCCGGCAGGCCGGTTAATTTAACGCAACGGCGACGTTAGTCCGCCGCTCATTATCGCGCTGGTGATCGAGCGCGTAATTTCCCTCTCGCGTCCTCTCTCGCGTGCGTTGCACTCTCGCGCAATTTTTCTCCGATCGACGAAGGAGAGCAGCGTCCCCGTCGTGTCGCGTCGTCGCTTTTGTCGTCGCGTCTTTACGAGCGCTATCGGACGCTACATACGCGCCGTCGAGCTGTGAATTTCACGAGGATCACAGAAATGAGTCATTAGCACGTCTCTGTCTCCGTATCGGTATCCTCGATCCCCCATCGTTCGTTCTTGGAGGATTTTCGTCAAGTCGCGTTTGGTACGAGCAAACTGAACGAGACGCGGCACTCACGCCAGATTTACAGGCCATTAAAGCGAAAATAATCCTTTCCTTGGAATCAATCGGCCAATAAATACGGATTTCCTTGCCGAATCGGCCTTGATAAGACGTGAATCTCTCGCGACACTTCGCGGATATATACTCGATTTAAATGCGAATTGGCGTTCTCGTACTCAGTTTAAAACTGCTTACTGACAATAATAGGTAGCTAAGAGATAAATATATGTGACAGGGTAACGATCCGGAGGATCGAGAAAAATATGAAATAAAAAGTTCTCCCAGTTCATAAACTCATTACTTTTCTTATGCGATTTAAGCGGTACGATGAAAATTAGAGCAGAAAATTTAACAAAGCGAACAGAGATTTTATTTAGAAACCTTGAAACGTGCGTAGTTATATATCGGCAGGCGAAACTACCTGACTAACTCGTCATAATCCTGTGGAGCGGAAAAAAAGAATGATTATCGGAAAACCGATCTCCGCCGTAGTTTCCGCGATAAGTAAATAATTCGACGAACGCATTCTTAAGTCGTTTCTATTCATCGTCGGTCGGCTTTTTGCGTTCGACTGCACACGGCAGAGAGCGCAATACGATCGAGTTTTTTTCCCAGGTGATTCAGCAGATTCGGGCGATTAAGTAGGCGAACCTTTCAGAATCAATTTTGCGGTCGGCGCGCGATTGGCCGGCGGTGTCCGGCCGCGCTTCCAATTACGATTCCTAATCGAACATTATCTATGCGCATCGATGTTCCGCGTCCGTTCTTCATTATGCTCTTATTAATTATGCCGCTTTGTCTTTGAAAGTCGTCGCTTTGAAAGTGATTGCAAAAAACGCACGTTATATACTTATTTGTGGCTAAAAGCTTTCATATATTATGTTACACTATAAATTTTTATTTTCTATTTTTTTAAATTATTATATATAGAGAGCATTACTATAAATTCTATAAATATATGTAAATGTGTTTTTTTTTAATAAGCAAATATGGAATTAATGATAGACATAGTTTTCTAATATTACATATTAAGAAACTGCATCGCCTTTGAAAATGTCGAATTTTATTTATTCAAAGTACATATTGCCAAAGCGATACATTCTATTTTCGATACTTAAGGTATTTATTTCAGTATCGTAAATAAATCTCAAATGTTTGACAAGATAGGAGATCTAACTAATAAGCGTGATAGACAAAAGGCAAAGGCTACGTAAAAATTTCTACCACCACGAAAATGTCCTTTCTCGCTAAACAAACAGCTTGCCGAAAAGAAATTTCGGCCAAAGGTATCAATCTTAAGAACATCTCTTTCGGCTTCGTTTGACAGGGCAAGAGATGCTTATCGAAGAATCGAGGCGGGCTCGATTCCGGGTCATCTGTAGGTATAAGCCAACCGCGATAGGTATATGTTTAGAGTAGGAGCGAAAGAGCGCGGTAATTGGACGGAAGCCATCAATTATCGAAGGACCAGAGGAGTCCTGGGAGAGAGAGGAGCCCTCAGCCCCGGCGCGGCGCGGCGCGGCGGTTTTCGGTCACTCTCCCGCCCTCTTTCCCTGCCTCGTTATCCACTGATTACCGATCTCTCTCTTACTCTCACGGTGGCTTAACCCTCAAACATCGCTATTGGTGGTCCCGGAGTTGCGAGTTTAGCAAGGTGGTCCCAGTATTAAATCATAAAATGCCAGCAGGAGAATGGAGCGAGAGAGAGGAAGAGAGAGGGCGGGAGAAGAGAGCGCATCCTTCCGTCGAAATTTTATTGCGGCGGTAACTGACGTGCGCCGCTGAGGGTCTCTTGTGATTCGCCGCCCTGCGCTCGCCCGAACAATCGACACGATTATTCACGCGGAATGATATTTGATTAAAGTAGCATCTTAATTTCCAGCCGCTCGTAAATCATTGCCGCCTGCGGTATAATTTCCGCTGTCGAGGATACATTTCATCGTGTTTGCAAATAGACAGACGCGTCATTTAAATTGTACATTACTTGAAGATGATCTCGCAGAAGGTACACTAATAAGAATCTATTTCTGCAAAATATCAAATATCAAACTTTCGGATTTAAATAAAACTTGAAATTAGAGGTTTTTAAATTTTTATTTCTAATAATAGATTTTGGACATCAAATATTTTCTCATAACTTTATAAAATTCTAACTTCTATTAATTGTTTTTGGTTTCACTTTTAATAATATCGGCTTTTATATTGATGCCAAATTATGAAGTGCAGTGTTTTTTTTGCGCATTTATAAAGGAATATGTAGCTCTACGTTAATAAATATCAAGTGCGATCGCGCTATAAAAGATGCTCGGAACTGAAGTTACATCTCCCAAGTTGCTGGGCAACGTCGGTTTTTTTCCATGTTTCTGGTTTTATCGCGCGACCTCTCGTTTGCGTAACAACCGTCTTTGATACGATCTCGATTACAAAGAGGAAGAACATTGCGGCTTGTACGGCCTGCGTTCCTGTACAATTTTAATCCCGTTTCCGGTAATGGCGTATCTCCTGCGGTAGACTTCGAACAGTTACCGATTTAGAACGACACGAGAAATTCCTGTCGGCTCTCGCACATTTAATTAATTCGTATTGCGTAATCTGTTACTTCACTGTAGTAATCACGAGCATGCACAATTCGATTTATGTTCGTCGATTATAGATTGATACGGGATTGATACAGAACTGGCATGGTCAGGTACGCATGATTCTAAACATGCATTACCTACAAATATCAAAAGGATGTTTCAGGGATATAATAAGACAAGATGTGTTTACTTTTTTAAAAACTTTATTTTATTATCTTGAAAATTTTGTTGGAATTTCACGCGTATCTGACGATTATTCAAAATTGTTTTTCTGGCAAACGGAGTTTCGTATAAAAAAATATCATTTTACAATCATTTTCGACTTATTTTTTTATATAGAATTATTTATCCTCCCCGCTTATATCACCAGTTCTGGAGCACTCCGTATAACATGTCTTTATGTATCATGACTACATTGATTCCTAGTTGTTCTGTGTTGAGGAAGTTGTTCATTCTTCAGGAATGTGTTGTAGTCAGGAATCTCTACAAAGTATGTAACGATGAAAGAATCAATTGCAAGTACAGAATGCAATTGTAGAAGTACAGTGTAGAAGTCAGAGATACCATTATCTCTTTTATCTGTAATAATATAAGAAAATATTTTAAGCATAACTTAAATTTTTCCAAAGGTATGAGGACAAATCTTTCGTCTTTCATGGAAAGCACACAATTATTCACAGTTATAAATGTTATCTTTGACATCTGATAAGTAACGTTTTTTGGCCGGAAATACTTTGTTTATCCTTTTCATGCTTCGCTAATGACTCATCATTAGCTGTAGAGATGAGCTGTAAAGAGCTGCGCTAAAGAGCTTCAACTTGAATATTAAAAAATTTGAAGTGATTTTATTAAAAAGATGCTCAATAATAATGAACTGACTTGTGAGACAGGTATGCTCCTTCAAGAATTTCGGGAAAAAACTGAATTCGTCATCAGCGAATGATTGGTAAATGTTTTTAGGGTATTAAGATTTAGTATGGCTCAACTTCCGAATAGCCCCTACCTCCGAATTTGATGAAACTTGCAGTAATTGTTGACCATTAGAGGACACGTTCATACCATAAAGGATTTTGTACGGAAACAAATAGGAACGGAGAAATTTCAAAATTTTCATTCTAATTTATAGACAATCTAGGGTTACGCAAACCCCCCCTCCCCTCGGGAGGGGGGGGGGGGTGATGGCCTATATTGTAGCGCTTGACAAGAGAAGTTGAGTGGTGGTAGTTTTCCTTGTTAACTCTCACCCGTTGGACCCTTAGGGGGGAAAATGTTAAATAGTTTAAAAAATATAGATATTTGCATATTTAATCACCTTTTAACCTCCTACGGTTTATGTGGCACCTAATCTAACCTAACCTCGTTCACGCATGTACTTTGTAAGGCACACTATGTGTCTAGTCTAAAAGTAGTGGAGCCCCCCGCAGGGGGGCGGAACCTACTGCCTCCACGCATACACTTTTCGCGCGAAACGAGATGCGACATGGGTTTGTGGCGCGCTTTACCAGCTCGTTTAAGTAGAAGTGGTATTAAACAATATAAGTTAGTCGATTATCTGTGCGAATACTTGCTGCAAGTTTCATTAAATTTGGAGTAAGGCGAAGATTTAATACAGATATTCATTTGTCATTAATCCATAGTCCGAAAGCGTCTTTCTCTTGTTATGAAGCATCCTCTGTCGCTTAGCGGCTCGCGGCTGCGACTGTGATTGCGATTACGTCTCTTGAGCAATGAGAAATGTACGAATTTCCAGCAGCTTCTTTCTCATTGGTTTTTCATCTTTTTGGTGGGGTGAGGTGAGGTGAGGTTAGTTTGGGTTTAGGTTGTATGGGTTAGTTTTAACTTTTTAAATATTTAAATTTTTTATTTTGTTTTTGAATTTTTGGTATAGGTTTTGGTTTCTCTTTGCCGCTCTCACGTTTATATGTATGTTTATATGTACTGTCTGTACACACATTAATATGTAATCAGTAATCATTAATTAGTAATTAGTAAATCATACAATTTACCATTTATTTTTTTAATTTCTCCGTTTCTATGTGTTTCCGTACAAAATCCTTTATGGTGTGGGCGTGTCCTTTAATGCTCTACAATTGCTGCAAGTTTCATTAAATTTGGAGGTAGGGGCTGTTCGGAAGTCTTACCTTTAGTATATTTTAATATACTAAATATTTCAGATAATGATGGACTTTATGAATGAACAAACACACAAAGAATGGATGATCTACTTAGGCTATTTGTGTAACGAACTAAAAGTTTGGAAGATAATTAATTTCTTTCATCATATGTTTTAGTAGTACTTTCTTCGGACTCTGAAAGTCGATTTGAGGTTTCGCGTTTCCAAGTACCTCGGTGCAGCACCGTTTTTTTTTCCGCCCGGTGTACCAATTAACTTCCCTATAGACTGTTCACGTCGCGTGTATTCGATTCCGCTTCTACGCGGCCCATACAATATGCATCTTCATTCGGGACCAGTTTTTCTGCGTGCGCGCATACGAGAAACGCGCGCATTTAAAAAGCCACCTATCTGGATCTCCGGCGGCGCGGCGGAGCGCATATCGCAGACGCATGTCGGGGCACAAAAGAATCCTATACATAATCGCGCGGCTCTCCTCGCTCGGGCCGCCGCGTTCTCATGCGGAGATCGTAGGAAGCCGTCCTGTCTGTCGGATCTCCTGCTAGAGGTTCTTCCGGGAAGGTCGATCGCGCAAAGCCGCAGGCGAGTTTCCACGTAATCCGGTGGGGTGACCGAAGGAAGACGAAAGGTCGTTCGCTCGCTCGCACGCTCTCGTTCGGAATTTAATAGCGTTTAAAGACCCCGATAGGCGAACAGACTCCCGTCCCGTGCGTCGTCGCGCGAGATGCGCCTTTTTGCGTCTGCAAAAATCGTTTATTTACGAGACCCCTCTTAAATTGCGCCACTTATCTCGCGAGAGAGCGTTGAATCGTAGTAATGCCTTATTGCGCGTCGGAAATTTAAAAGTTTCACTTAAACGATGACGACGTTATGAGAAACCGCGTGTTTTTGTTGCGGCAGAAAATTACCAGAAAAAATTGCTTCCTGCCACGACCATTCTCCTCGAAGGATTATTAATTCTCTATAATTTAAGCGGAATCAGCGATATACAAAATGTACCAGAAGAGAGTTAATCGTATGTTATCATACCACCTTTTTTCTTTTCGTTCGGGTACTGCTTCGAGTATGTTTTTCCGCCCCAGTTGCGACTGTAATTATTACGTGTCAATTGACAAATATGTAATATGCTCGTACTTGCGTGCCGTTCGGATTTTGGACACAGTGTTCATATACACACATTCGAAAGACGCGTGCGAATAATTAGGCTTCGCGAATTAAGATTCGATAAAACTGTATAATCTAAAATGTAAGGACTGAATAAATAAAATATATCATAATGAACGAGACATGATCGTTGTGATAACAATCAAATAAATAGAAAATGTGTCAATATAAGGTTGAGCTAAATTTTTTTGTGCTTAATAATAATTTTTCACAACTATCCTTTACAGTGGTTTTAAAGATATATATATTAGTATCGGTATTATTAAATTGATTATCAATTTAAATATGTGATTGTGCTATTCTAGCTTCAGCTTGCGACTGCGTTTCAAGACTGACAGTAATCGGCGCGTAGTTTGCTAAGCGAAAAATGTATATAAACTCACGCAAAAAATATTATTATATAAACACAAAAAGATCTAGACCATTGAAACATTTTCTATTTACTTAAATAAAATAATGTAATAAAATATGTAATAAATAAAAATGATGGCTAATAAAAAATTATTTTTTTAGTAGGTTTTTTTTTTTCAAAATAAACTCCGCAAAGGGCAAAGGGTGTTATTATTTGATTTTTTGTTACGTGAGTCATCTGTACTTTTTAGGTAAGATTTTTCTTTTCTTTTGTCTTTCCATAATATATGTCTTAGCTTTTTGGTCTTCTTGCTGTCACAGTAACACATTCTTGACTTGTCTTTTCGAGTCCTGTTCGAACAGAGGACATCTCACATCCCGTTGAGCAGGAATTTACTGAGGCAAGATTCCAGATAGTTCAGACGACTCTGCAGATTAGGCTTTTAATATTGTTTTATAATAATCTACTTAAGTTGAAAATGTCTTAAGATAGTCAAAAGTCTTAAATATTCTATCTTACAGGTTTTGCAGTTTTCCCAATATCCTATGATTCGGATTTGCCTTTCAAAAATATCTTTATAATAATAATAATAAATCGAGTAATAAATTATTTTTTAATTCTTGCAAAATTGCTGATATTTCCTGGCAAAGAGGGATATCATGAATGATAGGCGTTTTTCTTTTGTATCTAGCGGAGTCTTATTTTTCCCGAAGTCATTCATTGCGAGTATAATAATCTTTGTCGAAGTTAATTCGAGGAACGAATGGCGATTGTCGGAAGCGACGAGTTAGAGGAAAGGTCGCATCTCTCTCGTGGCGTCGAGTGACAAACACGTAACACGCGAAACCTTCTTCAGCACTTCCTCTCAGGTACGTTCCTCGGACTCTCTCACCCCCATTTGTCTCGTTTATCGTCCTTCTAACTCGTCCGCAGCATTCTTTTACGTGTCTACCGCAGTTTGTGCGAGCCATGCCGCCGCGCGTTTACACAAGCCAGCGGGAAGTCAAGTGGCTTTTTCAACGGATGGCAATAGAAAGATGTAAGCGAGTCGGTCACTCTAGGCCTCTCGGCCTATTAGCTTCGTATATTCGCGGCATGATGCAAAGGGCGATCGTGTACGGCATCACGTTCTGTTTTCAATAACAATTCTCACTTAAATCTTTTTTAAAAGCCAAGTACATATCAAGTAGTTATCGGTTGGAGTGTTTGAGATTTTTTAGGTACTTGTGAGAGTTTTAGGTCTTACGTTGAATTCTTCGAATAATTTTTAACTGTTTCTTTATAGCAAGGATGTCGGATTTAGCTACCGAAATTGTATTCTTTGCCCAATTTTACGACAACTTTTAATAGAAATTTTATTTTAGATTTAAGCCAGATTTATTTATAGATAATCTAATATTAAATCAAGCAAATCAAAAGTGAAAAAGACGGTATTTTACTTTTTGGAGAAAAGTTGGTATCAAATTAATCGAGAAGAAAAGGAAATTGTATACAAAGTTTATAAAAACATTTGTACGCATTTTATGCGTAAAAGTTTCGGATCGCTTTCATGAATTCTAAAGCATTTCTGTCCAAACATCGTCTATATTTGTACTTTTGATCGATTGTATCGGTACGTAATCTATTATATTTACGAGAACGTTAGATTCATGACGTCCTCCGTTAGATTGGATAATAATAAGGAACGGACCGCGCGATTCATCGTTTGTGCCATCACTTGGAAAACTGGAAACGCGGCAATATGATGTGTCGGACCCTGACCTTCTCGGTGAACTCTCCGCCCTTTTCCCGAAGTGGCGATGACGGCGATGGTAAGATACGAGACAGCCGTCAGGGTTTTTTCTCAATTTCCTCCGGCAAAGCAGCGATAAAATGATATAGTAGTATACAGCCCGTAATTTTCTTTCCACACCTTCGGAGATGTCGCCGATTTATTCCGCATGTTTATCGATTTGCCGTATTTTTTTTTCTCCGAGCCTGTAACGTGCCTCGGGCAATCGATTGATCGATCGTTTTGCCTGAGACACGGGAATATTCTGTTGAAAGCAGCATCTTTCTTCATCTACATATGTGTATCTTTTTGCGTTGCTGTGCCAAATAACACGGTGCGAGCTAAATTCGACGTGCGATCGCTTTCTTTGGATTTCCCAAGGAAATTACGAAGGCGATGCGTGTATTAGAGATCGTTCCGGTTGTATTTCTCTCGGAAAATCAACTCTTCGCCGTCAAGAATATCCTAAGAATAATAAAATATTCTATGACTTTTATTTTTGTAACAGATTTTTTAATTATACTTAACTGTGAACTTAATGCGTTCTTAACTAATTTATATCGGAGTATCAATAGCTTTTAGGTTTTTAATAGTATTATTTAAATCCAAATTTTTATTTTTACAAAGTCTAATTCAGACTGTATTAGTTATCGAGATTTAATGTTGCATATCGAAAAGCTGTAGTAAATAATAACTTCTCTCAATTCTCGAGATAAGAATTCCATTAATATTGAAAAATCCATTATTGAAAAGCTAAAAGAGAGATAAAGTCAGTTCTGGGAAACCTTGCGCTCGATTTGTATTGACAGTATGCCAATATAATTAAACATCACGCCTATGTAAAGGTTTACATCATTGCAACATTGTTGCATTGTTTACGCGTCCATACCCGACGGTGTATATCCGCCAATGTTATCCGCGAGACGTTTATCCGAAGCCGCAAACCTGCGGCCACAAATATTTCAATCTGTTACATCAGTGGCCGCAACGGAAAAGTGCTGCCGTCTAAATATTTGCCGAGCACTTCGGCAAAGGTTACTCGGGCCTCGTGATTATTTGTTTCTTCACGCTCGTGGGAAGCCGCGTACGGAGCGGAGCACGCATATGCATGCGGCGCGGCGCGCGAGAGAGGTCTCTTTCACGTCGCGTATGAATCAGCGCGATGCACGCGTGCCTGACTCGAGTATCGAAAACCATTAAACTTTATTAATTTTTATTCAAACTTATAAAAAATAAAAATTGACATTAATCGTCTTTATTAATCTTTAAATGGAAAAAGCATTCGCGCGGCGTTTATAGCAAAAATTCATAAGAAACACATAATCTATCTCATGTGTACATTTTTTAATAGAAAGATGAGAGATTATAAATTTTAATTCAACGTTCTATTACAGTAGAATCTGCTACAATCACGGTGATATATTTCAGACAGGATTTATTGATTTAATATTCTGGGAATTTATTGATTTCATTACAATCCTCGATAACGGAAGAATCAACAGAAGCGCAGCTGTTCTGCTAGTAACAACGCTATAGTAATCGTTCGATAAGTTGCGCGTCTCTTTATTGTCGCGGCGGGATATCGAATAGCGTGTGCGCGCACGCGCGCGCGCGCGGCTCGGGATGAAAAATTCTTACGATCCTTTCCATTCTACGCGGGGCAAGCACTTTGCATAACATTACACAGAGAACGCTCTCGTAGGAAAATTATCGCGAACAAAGCGCGTGGCTGTTATTGGTCCCGTCTAGTTAAACACATATACCCTCCCGTCTCCGTACATTCTTCCCATTAATTAGCCTCGAAAAAGCGGAATCGTGGCGCCAGCTAGTGAATCACTCAAACTATACGTTACGCTGTTCGACTTCGCCTATTTCAATAATATGCCGCAGGCGGTGGAATAAAATTATCGCCGCAGCGCGCCGCGCGCCGGCGCGTGTATGGACTTATTACGTAAAACCGCGCCTGTCCGACTTGGCGTATCCATGCATAAATACGCGTGTATTGCACCTGTGCGTAGCGTATCGATATATATATATATATATATATATATATATATATATATATATATATATGCACACGCAACGGCGCCAAGCTACGCCCAGTACGCACGGTAATATTCCTCGAGATCTCATTAAGGATGCTGAAACGATCGATCATTTGTCGACGAATCTCGGGAGCTCGCCTGACAGAATTCAGATTCTATTTTTTTTTTGCTCTTTTTCTTTCTTTTTTATCACGTTAAGAAATTTGCGCGACAAAAGAGTTAAGGGAACCTGTCACATTTTTACGATAAGTTTTTTAATTATCTCGATCGCAAATTCCAATGAAGAATTTAATATTACATTCTAAATGACTTGTTCGCTGCTCTTGAGAGAATACGTTCGAAGATTTGCAGAAGATAGAAATTTCTATATTGTGACGATTTTTAAGAAGAAGCGCCAGCTTCCAATTGTTCGTTCTCGACCGTGTCGGCTTCTCGGCAGCTGTCGAGGCGTTCAATCGCGTGTACCAGACGTTTCTTCAACTTCGCGAATTCTTTGGCGGACGTCATTTTGCTTAACGTGGACGCGGGCTTCGCGTCCAGGTGACTCGTGCCCTTTCTCGACGTGGACCGTAGAAAAGCGCTCAGGCTGACATCGGCGATCTCTTCCCAGTCCTGAGGAACCGATCGATCGAATGCTTATCGAAAAATGAAGTATAGAAGATAGTAACAATTTGCGGCATTTGCGATAATTTACAAACGGCGCAGCAACGAGATTTCTCTATGAATGACGGCGCAAATGATCAAGCTAATTCTTTCAGATGGTTAAAATTATATTTTCTATGAAAGGAATATCCTATATTATAAAGTGTATATAACAGTCGTTAGAAAGCAATGTATCTAGAAAAGTTAATCACTTAATTATTAACCAGCTGAATATATATTAATCAAGTGGATTTTGATTAAATCGAGACCACTACTTCTCTAGTAGTCGGATGTGAATATTTTAGCCACTTGGAGCGAAGAGATCGACCATTGCGCGTCGCGATAGTACTTACGAGCTCGTCGCGCAGCTGCGGCTCGAATCCGATCGCGGCTTCGAGCATCGCGTACTTATCGTCGTTTACATTGAGCCGCAACAGCAGGAGCAGTAACCTCACGACGCACCGCAGACCGTGGCCAGCGCGTTCCCGTTCCTGTAACAGCCCAATTACCGCGTTACATCACGCCGCACTGGACGGGACTGCACGTCGCCAATCTGTCCGGATGATGCGAACCGAGATTTGGGTCAGGAATCGAAACCGGTATAATTTTCACGAGGTCAGACGCGCTTCTCCGTATATATAGTTTACTTCCCTTACATATTAATTACACGTTTGTGTTTTCCACTGAAGATTAAGTGCATTGAAACTGCAACGATTTTAATTGATTGTATAGTCGTTCTTAAAATAATCTCCGAAGATAAATTAATCCCTAGAATAAAAACATGAATTAACTTACATTTATTTACTTCAATATACTCCCGCAATGTGGGAGTGAGTGAAGCTTACTCTCTCGCGTTCGTTACTTTCTGTGAAATAGGTAACAAATTATTTAATTTTAAATTAATTCTCTGATTACTCTCTGCAGCGCAGCGTGTCGGTTGTCACGGATTAGGTCTTGATGGCTCCGCGTAAGAATCCGTATATAGGTATAATAGAGAGAATAGAAAGAAGTTCGGCAATGATTTCGGAGATTATGAAATTGCTTCACCAAATTTCACAAAGCAAATTCGTATTGATTATTTTTTATTCGTCTGTTTCCTTGTGTTTTAAATTCAGTCGTTTTCCCTTCATTACCTAACTAAACATGGCTCTCTCGCATATCGCGCGGATCGGCGCTTACATCGAATTCCCTTCCCCGGAGTGCCATAAATCTCGCAAATAATAAGCCACTCGAGCGCGACGAGTGGGATCGAGTAACGATCACGGGCACGGTTGATACGGTTTCGCGAAACCGCCATCGCTGCATCGCCATCGGTGCGATTGCCATCTCCGCTTCCAGATCGGCGCGCGATAAAACGTGGCGTATCGGCCGCGATCGGCCGGCCAAGTGGCTCTCGCGTGTTTTATATACGGCTGAGATTATGGTCGCCGCTCGCCGTCGCTGTCAGCGTCGGGTGAATAAGCGAGGGCAACTACAGCGGGCAATTACAGCGTGCGCGACTCGCGAGCATTATCCCAGACAAGCAGATTCTGAGACTACGGTTGAGTTGCATGCAGCGCCGGTTCAGAGGGTGCTCGTTGCAGTTTTCTCACGAGGATGCATAAAAATTATAAAATGAAATTCTTTGAATGAATTACAAATAACAGAAATATGAGAATTTTTATATCTCAATTTGCATCTAAAAAATAATTTAAATTAATTAAAGATCAAATTTCGTACCATCTTTGGCAGCAAGATTTCTTGCTGTTTTAATATTAAAAATAGTGCTAAGATAGCGCACTGTAACTTTAATGTTTTTTAAGGTAACAAATAGAGACTAGGCGCTACTAACTGTATAGGCACAAATGAAATAAATGAAAGTTCGTTTACGAAAATCAAGGAATCGTTTCGAACTATCTCAACAATTTTATGATAAGACTTGCGAAATCAGATTTGCGTTGGATCGCGCTTCAGTTCAACACAAGCCTGATTAAAGGCTAAGATCAAGCTTACAGCGAACGAGTACGTTGTAAAGAGAAGAGGACCAGTTGTTAGGAGGATGGGACATTGGTCAATTACCGTTCGTGCGATCGCGAGATCATCCAGAAGCGCGAAGATCGCGCGATAGGTCGATTCCAACAGGAACGGCAGCCCAGTCGCGGCCAGAGACCGGGTGTTCCGCTCCCTCACGACGCGCAGCATCCTCCTCTCGATGTTTCTCAACTGGGTCGACAACAGCCCGATCTCACTCTGTACTTGAGCAAAAAAAAAACATGCTGAGGAAGAGAGAAACGGGGATAATTAATCGACGGCAACGGCGATGTTAATGAATCGGACGCCGCCAACGCTATCATCATCGTTGTGCGACTGCGAGAAAAACTGATCTTAAATCTTACGAGGGCGACGAAAGCACGAGCTTGAGAGAGAAAGAGAGAAAGAGAGAACTAGAGTAGACATAAGAAAAATAAATTCTGAAAATTCTCATATATCTGTGCGAAATCTTTATGAAGGAATTTTTAGCTCTAGGAATTAAAGCTCTAATTTTTTTTTAAGGTAAAAGATAAAACTTGAAATTAAAGTCGAAATATTAAAAAGTGAGGGAATGACAAATATTTAGCATTTGGAAATAGAATTTTAAATTAGAGATAAAATAGTATTAGATATCTTGTCTAAAAGCAAATAAATAAATAATTACATTTAGTGACATAATACATTTATGTATATTAATATAAGCATGAATATTTCTTTAAGCTAGTAGTCGATCATATCAAAATTAGGTGTGGTTAATGTTTCATTTAAACAAATTACCGCGATTTTGTCCGCCTTCTGGCGACTATGATAGTGCGCCTCCATCTGAGACTGGACTAGCTGTATGTGGTTTTGCGCAATGGCGGTCGTAAAATTTCCGGTGGCCTTGTCTTTGAGCCTGTTCACCAGCTGCTGAACCACCAAGGCCATTGAAAGCCCATCGTTCGACTGCACTCGGTATCGATTGCTGGTTGCGCCGGAAACGATTGTCACCACGCTGCCAGTTTGCACGTGCTGCAAGCCAAGCACGTTCCAATTTTGCCGCTGCATGTCTCCTGTAAACTCTAGAATTAAGAAGAGAATTATCGTTAATTAAATCTTATCGTAAATTAAAACCTTCGCGCGGACTCCTGAACTCCTGGGGAGAAAACAAATAAGAAAATTCAACCATTCAGTTAAATTTAAACGATCTTTACTTTTCCACTATCTTTATTTAGCGATTTTGATGACCGAAATAATTAACATTTAACTTTATATATATGCAACAAAAAATATCTTTCAATATTTTTCCTAAAAAAGTTTAGATTCGTTAAAACATTTGTGACGAAAATTGCGGTTGATAATTTTGGGGTATTCTCTGTATTCCGTGTCGGACATATATTGAGACACAAGACATTGATATTTTTGATGAACGCGGGTCTCATGGGAGGGAAGGAATTCACTTAACGAGAATTTTACCGACTTTAAATTACGAATCTACCAGGTGTGCGAGGCTTAAAGTCGAAAGGCCGATAAAAGGAAGAAAATGCGCCGTGATTGAAGAGGTCCGGGTAAGGTTCCTGAGGCCCCGCGATGCCTGATTATCGTATTAGGTGGGCTGAGATGCCGCGCGTTTAAAACCACGAACGAGAGAGAGAGAGTGAGAGAGAGAGAGAGAGAGAGAGAGAGAGAGAGAGAGAGAGAGAGAGAGAGAGAGAGAGAGAGAGACTGGATTCCTTAATATCGCCGTTCGCAAACGAGACATCCTAATTCTCTATCCACAATTTCCTAGCCCGTAATTTCCGACGGGCAACAGCGGGGCAGTGGGAGTAAAAAAGATGTCCGTGAGTTTTTAGGGAATCCTTTACGGCGATGGGACCAACAGGGCGGCAACACAAAGCTGCGGCCTATAATGTCGCATCTGTAAACAAGCAATTTCTCCACGATTCATAAATCTATGACATTCATGAAAATTGATTTTTATGTTATACGCTAAACTTTAGATATTGCTTACATTTTTCTATCGCATTGAAGATATAATGGCGACTGTATCAAACGACTTATGCATATATTATCTATAATTTTATTAAGGACGATACGCGTTATTTCCTTTGCGACAAAAAAGAGAAGAATTTACATAACTTTACTACGTCGCGATATTTCTTTATGATAAATACGGAAACAAAATAAAATCTTATTTCAATCCTATTTCAATCTTGATGCAATGCCACGTCCGTAATATACAATTTTTTAAATTTTGATTAAGTGAATCTTATTAAAGGAACTCTTGCGGAGTTTGCTGTAATTTTATCGTGCGAAACCACAGAAAAATTTGTCGACGGTAGATTCGAGGGAATAGTTTTATCGCGGTTGCAGCCCTGGTCGCGCGAGTGGCGAGAGGGGCGAGGGGCAGTTATAAACGACGGTGCCGATGGATTTACCGGGAAACAGCTGGCTAAAAGCCACGAGGGGCTCGCTGCACTTGATGGTCGCTGTGAAGGTGGACGTGTTCTCGGGTGGGCAGGCCCTCAGCATCATCTTCAGGGGCAGTTGGGCCGTCTTCTGAAGTACGCGCAGGCTCCCACGATCCGCCGTCTCGTAGCTCGCCGTGATTCTCACGTCCGACGACATCGCCGGCAGATCCGTCGTCGGGTAGACCATCGTGCGCAGAACGTGCCGGTCACCTTCGCATTCGCACAATTAATCAATTGGCCAAGTGACATTATTAACAAATTAGCCAATATCGATATTCTAACAATTCTGCCATTTTTATTACGAGGAATAAAAAAAAGATACGCAGAGGGTATGCATTTTTTTTGCAACAGTGTCGTCCTATTTCTCATCCGTCGCGTTTTAATTTTGTCCCGGATTGTTCCGGAGCCGCTATTCTCTTGTTCGAGACTTCGCGCCGTAAATATGTAACTTTACGTGACTCGCTTACAAAGATTGGTAATAACGTGGCAATCCTTCTCGGCAACGAACGGCTTAGAGACGTCCACGCACACCTGAACGTCGCGTAGCGTCGTGTACGTGGACAATTCTATGGTGATCCTGCACATTAAATTACGACCCTCCGAGTCGTCCTTCGAGTCGTTCTGGTTTCCGCGTGGACAGGGCTCGAGATCCGCGGACACGGTCACGGATATTATCAGCTCGGCGTCCATGGTAACGTCACTGAGTTGATTGCCTTATAGTTTCAATCGTAAAATAATTAATTCTGTAATAAAGGCTTAAATTTGTAAAATTTTAACTATGAAATGGATGATTTGCTCTTTGGAGAAATTAGCTCGATAGCTGATTCGTCGCTTGTGTCGCTAATGAGTGTTATAAGTATATTGATTCATACCGGAAGCCTTATTTCTCTTCGCCAACTTGCGGAGCTCCATGAGCTCATCTTCGGCGGCTACGTAATCGTAACCGCGCCGATGCAGAGGAGGTGCGATGAATAACGACGGCTCCGAGCCCAAGTAGCAAGCCTCTAGCTGGCCCTCTTCGGAGAGAGCGACGATCGCTCCGTCTAAGTGCTAAAAAAAGAAATATCAAACTCTAAATTACAGTCGCAACGCCGCAAAAGGAAAAATCAGCCCCAAATTGGTCAAAGAAACCGTAGATAAAAAAGAAGCAGAACCGCGGGAAATGGAACGGCTTGTAACATCATAGTTATTATCTCGCGGATGCGCAAGAGCAATATGAGAGCTAAATTAAAGACTTGCCCGTAAAAGTGATCTGACCTTTAAAATTAAAAATTAAAGTGATCCGAGTACGGCCATGTACTTTTGACCGTGGCAAAATATGCATACACCAATTTTCGTTTCTCTCCATTTCAAAGAAGAATGTGTCAGATCGGTTTTTTTCTTTTACGTGTAGGACTTCGGTTCGAACGGTTATAGCAGATTCTTTCCATAGCGGCGAATTGAAAGGCTGTTTCTGCTTTTGTCATTGAGCGAGATAAGATAAAAATAATCATATTCGTCGCTATTTTCATGGCATACTGACGTCCGGCTGATTTAGGCGGTTTTCTATGCGTTTTCTCGTGTGTGGCGGCGCGTATGTATACGCGGAACAACTCCAGTTTGTCGCGACGATAGTTCGCTGATTAACGGAGCGGAGTTCTCGGTATTAAGCTAATTAGCCAGCAATTCGCGCGCTCTGTGTCCTCCGGAAAGACAACAATGGCAACCTTGCTGGCCGCGCGCGCTAGCTGCGGCAGGACGATAAGATAAAACCAGGGTGATAATTGCCGGACTCCTCGTCCTTCCCTGCACTCTCTTGCGGTTTTTTCCTTTCCCGGTCGGTCTTTCATTGCCGACGCCGATGCTAAAAGCCTTGAGAGCGTTTCTTTCGATCGTCATCGCCACGCGAGCTCTTCGCCTTTATCTCCGCTTCTTTTTCTCTCCGGTTCTCTTGCGGTTTCAAAAATTCCTAAACGAACAATCCGTAAGATGGTCAAACACGTTCTCGAGCAATTTGATTATCATTTTACGTTGGCATTTGACGCGGCCTTCGCAGATGGCAAATAGAAATCAGCGGAACACGAGCGAAATTAATGTTGAATTTACAGCGAAAAATATATTTCCCGATAGATATTTTCAAAATTTTTAGCAAAAACTTGCATTTATATTTTTACCAATTTTTCTCGAGATATATTTTTGTTTTATAATGTCTGGGGAATCTCACAGAAAAAGAGTTGTAAAACAAGTTGTATAAGATTTATCGTTGTAAAAGCTCAAGACCTCTATTCCTCATTTGCTTCTTTAAAATATAGCGTAGAAGTTACACCGAAGAGGCTTCTGGTAGCAAGGACACAATAGATCCGTGCCTGAAATAATGCCGGAGAAACAATGACTGGTGGTGCCGATAGTGCGACACGGAAGAGGATACCCCGATATAGCGAAGGTCTCGGCTCGCTTCTTTGTCAAATGTCATCGGCTCTGATTGCGGGCTATCATGGTGAACGTATAGATACGCGCTCCATCGAGGTCTTCTCTCTCTTTTTCTCTTTCTCTCCCTCTTCTAAAAAGAATTTTCCCATATTTTCTACGTCATTATTCAATATCGTTGTCTGGATAAGACAACCATTTCGACAATCGATAATTTTTTTCTCCTAGTCTTTTCTCGTCGAAGATTAATAGTTGCCTCGCGTCGGATGCAACATATCGACCATCGTTATATTGCTGTATCATTTCGATGCCCTTAGCAGAGACGAAATGACAAAATAAAGTACGGCTGAATAGGTCATCGTTAATCTAATCTTCGTTACGAATTTAATCAAAGTTTCTTTTTGATAAAAGTATACGTATGCATATGTATGTTGCAAGACGATTAATAATGATACAGTTCTTAATAAATTAATAGTGATACTGTTTCTTTTTATCTATTGTGAATGTATCGTAATGTATTACATCCTCCAAGAAAAACGTGTGAGAAATTTTTAATGCAATATTAATTAGTGTTAATGTTACGTTACAAATTAATTAAACTTTAAGTAACAATTATTCACCCTAATACATAATAACAATAGGAAATTGTTATGACGGAATTTGCTCCTTTAAAAGGTTTAAGAAAAATAATTGATTTTTCTTAGAAATTTTACAAGAAAAATTTATTTATTTTATTTTAATTAAATATTTCTATTTTGTACTGTTACTTCTTTAATTCTTTGTAATTAAAATGGTTCTTTGTAATATTAAAAATTTGTTAAAAAGAGCATTTGTTAAGAAGCTATTACCACTTGGGTTGGAATAGGAAGACCCTTGAATAGGAACACAAAGATTCCACTTGGGTTTTATTTTTTAAAAGTAGTTGCATAACAATTATTTTTCAAAGCAATATACATATTCTCTTTGCAATTGGCGCAATTTAATTTAAAGATTTTACATCTTTTTTTGAAATACATGTCACTTGAGTTGAGTTAGGTAACATAATTTTGTGAAGGTAACTTTAACGGCTGGGCAGTGGCAGACTTTGAATGTCCCACTTCGGCTATACAAATAAACAATAAAAAATCTTTTAATTTGAATATTTAAATAAAAAATAGTTATTCTATTTTCGACACAGTGTGACATGCGCAGATATGTTAATAGAACATTCATTAATTCAAGTAGTAAATAGTATAATATTTTCTTAATTTAACTCTTTGCGTATTATACCTTTAAAAGAACTGATATACCTTTAATTAATTGATAATTGTTTTAGTTCACCTTACCTGCAGTAGACGAGAGTAGGACTTTTCATATCTATCTGAAGGATGAGTTTGAGCAAAAAAAGGAAAGTGTCCATGCACGTGGCGCGGTTTGGACCTGCTACAGAGCGAAATTGCCCGTTGAGATTGCTATCACTCCCCTACTCTTTTGATCGGCCGATAGTTGTAGCAGAGCAAACCACGGCACGTGCTTGTACGCTTTCCTTTTTTTGCTCAAACCTCATCCTTCAGATAGATATGGAAAGTCTATTTCATTTCATCATTCATTTCAATGGCGCAACAGTCCGAGTCGGACCTAGGCCTCCCCTAAAGTCATGTGCTTGTGGTGCGCACGCAGGTTGTACACAAGCACATGAGACCTACAGTTTAACGCCGAATCAGAACGGCAAGATAAAGGGGGTTTCTGGGCAAGGGATACTCCTGACGGGCTGCCATTCCGTCGAGGAGGAGAGACAAGCGATACAATTTATTTATTTTGGTACTACCAAGACTGGATTCGAACCTGAGATCTTTGGTTTAGCAGACCAGTGCGCTGTCTGCTACGCCACGCTTGCTCTCAGACAATTAGAATTATATGGTCTAATTTATGTACTTTGTTTCGTTTATCAATCATCTTTTTGTAATATTATGATAAATGTAATATCGTGCATTCTTTAATACGTACATTATGAATGTGTTACAAAATTGAATTGATTTTATAACATCGATATCTACTAATATTATGTACGAGAATTAATACATTAACTCATTATTAATAAGCAGTTAAATATTTCGTAAAATTTAATTAATTACAACATATTATGTAATATAACACTTTACAATTATAGATATTAATATGTATTTGTTGCAATTAATTAAATTTATATATACATATATAATATATGTATATAGACGTAAATTTATATATATAATTGTATGCTTTTCTGGATATGCAATTCTGTTCCGCTTGATAATAGCAAGATTTATTCCGAAAACAGAAGTAAAAATCTCGGCATTGTGTTAGTAACACTAATTGTAAGTATGAAACAACGATATCATTTCATTATATATGTATAACCGATATAATAGGAAAAAGATACCACTGTTTATACCAATCAATTTTTATTTTGATTTTATATATATAAAAATCCGGAAAATGTAGGTATATGGATATATGTTTTCTAATCAATTTTAATTTCTTGTTTCAAACTCTATGTTACGACACATGACAAAATCTCCTTTGATTAAATATGTCCCGTATATTCGTGCTATATCCGATTTACAAGTACTAGAATTTTTGTTCTTGTTTTTCGCTTTCTTTCGTTATTAAGCGATTAAAGTCGACAATTAAATATTACTGAACAAAATATGTATAGTAGACGCCTGTGATAATAAATTTACACAAATATAGAATTGATAGTTGAGTATATATGTACTTTTTAATCGTATAACACATATTTTAAAGAATTAAAATATTTTAAAGAATTAAAAATGATATACACAAAAAATGATTTTAATTAGTTTTCCTTCATCAGCGTTTGTCTTTCAAAAAAAAGCTAAAAGTGCGAGATTTCAACATGGGGTACTACTATGTATTTAAGAATTAAGATGCAAAATTAAAAGAAAAGTCTATATTTTATTTGTACATATGATTTTCATGCTTGTGTCACGTAACTTTGCATACCAATTTTTTTATTTGGGAAATAAATCATAGATGTTACAAGATTAAACCGATCGTGATGTTCAAGTTTTAAACAGGGAGGGATCTTCCTTTCTCAATGGCGTTTTCTATGAGGTAACACCGTGAAGTGTTGCGCCGAGCAAGAATACGAGTTATAGAATTATGCAATCGGTTACCTGAAAATGCGCTCGAGTTACGGCGACCGGAGTAAAAGGCAGCTGAGCTGACCACTTAAGAGTCGTGCCCTCGTAAATCATCAGGGTGTTCGTGTCAGCGATTACGAGCACCATCAGCTTGCCATCCGGTTCTACAAGCATCGCGCTCAATTAGCACACTTATTTTCTATCCGTTAAAATAGTTAATTAGGCGTGTCGCATCGCACGCCAGCTACTAGCCCGAGCACGGTTCCCCCCCCCCCCCCCCCACTTGTCCGTCTCACCCTTTTGTTTTTCTCTTTTTGAGAGAACAACAAAAGAAATGTTTTGAAGTGTTCAAAATTTAATTTGCCTTTTTATCTTTTCTCTTCTTCTCTCTCTTTTTCTCGAAAAGCTCCTAAATCCACCGTCAATTACCTATCACGTAAGCTTGAAAGCAGAGTGCCTTGTATTCGAGCCTTTTCGCGTATTTCAGGGTGACGCAATTGTCTTTCAGACAGTACAGATTCTTCTCGCCGAGTATGAGAATCCCAACCTCGAAACTGCTCAAGGTAACGGCGTCGATATCGAGAACGGCTTCCCCGATATTGTAACTCCAGTCCGGTTCTAGGTTCCTCGGTTCCTCCGAGCGATCCTTGCTGCCAAATTCCGCCATGCTCTTATACCTGCGCGAAAAAGACACATATAATTCGCGATAATCTTATTTCGTTAATGCTTACTAGCGTTAATGTATAAATCGCGTGTCGAAGTTTGAAAATACGAAAAAAATGTTTCCCAAACTTACAAATTTTCTAATAAAGATATTTTCTTTTTTTACATTATTACTTTTTTAATTCAATTTAATTTAATTTATTTTTACATTATTATCGTTACAACTTTGCTAGAATGTGTATCGAATCGACAATCTTGAGGATTTTGTACAAATAATTGGGAAATTATTTTGAAGAATATGGCAAATTATATTCTTTTTATATATATCGAATTCTAAACAGATCCTCAAATCTCTTTTGACAATGAAAAGGTTTTCTCTCGTCACTGTTGCGAGTCTAATGACAGTGAACCATATATGTATCTCTTCATTCGTCCTCTCGGCTCATAATCCTGAAAGACGAGGCTGCAATCCGATACATCGCGGCCGCGTTATCTGTACACCGGCAGGTGTTCATTGACGGGCTACTCGGAACGGCACAGTGGAATAACCTGCCTGTAGCATTCGAGGATCCACGCGGAGCTCGGCGTCACGAAGATGTCGTTCCGCGAAACGTAGACGATCGGCTCCGGCAGCAGCCGATTCCCGAGAACCAGGCTGAAGGTGGGAGTCTCTTGCTCGTAGAAGAGAAGCGTGCCGTCTAGGCACTGAACGCAGAGGAAGTCCCGGCCCCGCACGCCGCCGAACGGTCCCGTCGTCAGGGACGCCGGAAATCGCGGCAGCAAATGCTCGTAAGCGATTTCCAGGCCGCAGTGGTCCCCTGCAAGGGTGTAATAACAAGTAGCGGTTAAATTAAATTAGTTTAGATAAAAACTTGAGATTGGAAATTTTAATCAGTGTTGAAATCAGAGAAACTAGAATTTCTGAGAATTTTGAGTTAATGTGTTCATCTTGTTATTTTCATTTAACCAAGAAGAATTGATGAATAAATTACCAGATTTTTTGTGTTTGAATTTTAGATTTTAATAACGCGTAATGACAATGATTATATATTTATTAGATTTATGTTTCACTTTATTTATAATACTTTTAACCAATTTGGAAAAATATCTCTAAATAAATTATCTTCTTAACAAAAATCTTAACAAAAATTTCGTTATTTATTGGTAACAATCTTTTTATTCCTTACATATTTTTCGCTTTTGCTTATTGGAATTATTAAATTTATCACAACGCGGCTTAAGAGTTCATCTATCACGCGTTACGCAATATTTATGAATGCATTTGAAGTAATGCGTTCCTTGAATTTTTTCAATCGCAAGGACGACATTTGTCAGAACTGGTAAAAAAAATTGCCCCATACTTTTGCCAGAGAAGCGGTATTTACTTCGGCATTAAATCAGGCCGATTATGTACGGCCTGTAGACATTACGTTGCACTTAATTGAAGAAATAAATATGCGAGACTGATGTGCGAGCTCGGGCGGCGCTAGACAAGCGGCTCGAGACGGCGAACAATCGCGATTCCTGTTTGTATATAGGTCAGACCGCAATTCATCGTGGTCGCGTTCGAGCGTTCGAACGAGAGCGATCACTGTTTTGCCGAGTACATATATTACAACGACAGTGTCATAATGAGTGTCCCAGAAAAAGGTGAGCGCAAAGTACAAACAAACACGCTCTCTTTATTCGGATGAATGGAAAGGACGAGGACAAAAATTTTAAATACTAAGAATAGAAAATGATATGTAAGTAATAAAGAATAATTATATTTTTATCACATTAAAATTAGAGAGAGAGAGAGAGAGAGAGAGAGAGAGAGAGAGAGAGAGAGAGAGAGAGAGAGAGAGAGAGAGAGAGAGAGAGAGAGAGAGAGACCGAGTGAGAAACAGAAAAGAGCTAAAGAAAGATAACTGGATTTTTTAATTTGAAAATAATCTGAGAGGAGGAAAAACGAAAGAAGAAATTAATAAAAGTATTAAAAATTTAATGAAGAAAATAAAATTTTACTTTTAACAAAATGGATAAAATGCTAGTTCACAATCATCTTTGTTCGCAAATTTTCAATGCCTTAACTTGAAGTTTAAGAATATGATTTCTGGTTTTATCACGGAAAATACTTATTAAAGAAAATTAATCATCTTTGCTGTGAGAGAAGGATAATATGAAAATTGGTGGCGCCTGCTTGGCGTCGGGAAGCAGACGCAACGATCGCGCGAAAGAAGAGTGAATCAGACAGTCGCAACTTGTGCATGTGAGAATAACTCGCGTGCAATTTGCGTTTTTCCCGTGTGTGCGAGCACGCGATCGGAACGGAAATCGGCTGTGGACGGTTTTTCATCGAGGGAAATAATCGTTCTCACTTTCCGTTCCGCGTCCGCCCCGCAGGAGGAATCGCGCACTTCGCGCGCTCGAAAAAAGTGTATACGCGCTTGACGACGTAACGCGTTCGACGTCGTAACGGCGCTTGCGAATTATTACGAAACACTCGGCGGTTGTTATTGCCGCGTCTAATATCGGCTGGATTTAACGAGATACTAGCTCGAGGCGCCTCTCTCGATCCCGGATCGTGCCGCGAAAGCAGTCTTTAACATTGGAACGGCCGAGCCGGTCATTTTGAACCGGCGAGCACTTTTTCATCAGCCGCAAAGGCTATCTTTAAGCGGCGAACAAACTTAATTTTATTCCGATTTGATATATTTAACAATGGGAATTGTAAAGGAAGGAGGGAGATTTTTCATGGATTGAGTATCAAATGCATAAGGTACACGTGAGGAATTTTTCGTAATAGTATACAGAATAAAGTATACAATTTAATATTTTTTTATAAGTTGACAAAGATTATTTTAGAATTTAGATTGTAACATTATTACATGTAACATGTTATCACAATAATGTTATCACAATAGTATCACATATTAGATGAGGATTGTGTAAGTTTCCGATGATGAAGACTATATTTCCAATCCATATGTTTCCCCGCGGCGATTATGTAGTTTTCCGCATTATATAGCATAGAATTGCGCAGAATGTAGATCATTAATATTGATGGATAAGTCCCACACATGGCGTTCTAGGGTCTCAAAATTGTCTGATCCGATTCCTCCTTGATCTTTCAAAGACGTTTTAATTTCAAGTCGCACAAATGCACGAGGAAAACGTGCACCAGTCGAGGCGGTTGCGGGAAATTGGAAAAAAAGTCTCCTGACGTTACGTAAATTGGCGTAGACGGAGGAAATATCGAAAAGGAGAGACGCGTTGCGATGTCGTGCGTCGTGCGTACTTGAGTTTTCGATCGTTCGCGATTGTAATGAGCCAAACTGCGCGACGCGTTTCTATACTTTGATACGCGATATCGCACGATTGACCGATCGGCATAAACACACATTGGCCCATATCTGTGCTTCGCATTCATTGCTAAACACCAATTTGAATCTGAGAGTTATTCATCTCATACCTATATATAAAAAAATATCTGAACTCTGAGAGAGTCTGATAAACGAATGCTTAGAGAGGACAATTTTTTTAGTACTACATGTGATACTTGAATGTTTTGGATTAAATGTGACATCACAGATGTTTGACACTTATTTCACGATGGCTTATTGCGGAACGATTTTCATGCGATGTCGACGGCAGCTCGTGTACAAGTCATGTAAAGCCGATATCGTATATAACATGCTCTCGCGCGGCGAATCGTGTCAGAATTGAAGTGCCTGCCATCGAAATTTAAATCCTCAATCAAAATCCTACTATCGTCTATGAAAAAAATAACTAAAGATTAATTTTTGCGTTAGACGAATAATGCGTTTTTGCGCGCTTCTGCAATTTTTAATTGCCGTTTTATTGTAACTATGTGTACTACACTGAAGATGGTCCGAATACAAACCGAAACGTTTCTGAAATTTAATTCGCATTAAATACAATGACACGAATACCTATAGTTGTGTCTCTAAGCCTTTTTATTTTTTATTTTTATTAATTTTTCATCTGTCGGGTTAGATATAGCTTTATCAGGATATCGTAACAACCGATATACAACACGTAATAATTTAATAAACGTTCGTTTGTTGAAATGTCATATTACATTTTTATTAATCTTTGCGTACAATGATCGACAGCTTCGCAATTTTCTTGGTAATTCTATAAATTTCGACGGCGGCCACTTCGATTCTGACACGATTCGCCGCGCAAGTGCGTGTTACACGTTCTCATGCAAAAGAACGATACGATATCAGCTTTACATGACTTGTACACGAGCTGCCGTCGATATCGCATGAAAATCGTTCCGTAATAAGCTATCGCGAGATATCGTCGACGCGGCGCGCGCGTCTCCATCTCTCACTCTCATCGCCGAGGATCTTTCCGCGCGGGAATAATTTAGCGTGCTCGTGGTGCTCGTTAGCGGCGCACTGCTCGCGGTCATTTTATCTATCCGCGGCCGAGACCGGCTCTCGGAAGACAGGTCTATGGGATTGCCGTCTTCAGGCCCTGAGGGCTTCTTCAAGAATGAAAAATAATTACACATTCTCTCGCTACCCAAATATATAAATTACACATCAAACTTAAGAATTATAATAACAGCGATAATAATACAACGATAATGAGGACAACAAAAATGATAGTGTCTGTAATAATGACAGCGGTATTAGTAGTCGTAACATATACGTTGTTTTACCCAATAACAAGAGATATTAATAAGGTGATTACGAGGTATGCAACGAAATGAAAATGTATATGCAATGCTCGACATATCTGCAGACTTGTTTGTTGAGATTGCAAAATCTAATTAGCGGACCATTCTTAAGTCAGGTTTCTCGCGAGAATTCCAATCGGGCACGCGGGCCCTCACGATCGTTCGATCTTGTTAGCCGTTATGGCCGCGCTGCCCATCTCTCCCGAAGGCTGTTCCATCGCGCGATTAATGTTATTGTCACGACACTAAAATTAATATTCCGATAACACGCGGCGCATTGTGATTCTGGAGTCCAATTAAAAGAATAGAAAAATCGCCACGGCGCGGCGATTTCCTGCAGCGATACCGCTTGGTTTCTGCTTTCGTTAAATGCAATATGTAACGTGCGTATTTGTGTCTTCAAGTTAAGGCCGATAGAAGAACGGTTTGTTTATTAAGCACGTCGCGTTTTAAAACGTACAGTTTATTAATATCAACGAAAGGAAAAGACTTATAAAATTAAATAAAGCAATTGAAGAACAAGAAAGTTAGAAAGTTATAAAAATACAAATGAGTTCAGGTACATTCTAATTTGTTATTTTACAGTTTAGTATAATATATTGTGGTACAAACCATGCTCAACGGAGCCCTGGCTCAAAATTATGCTGTAAATGACGAGCTTCTTTGATGTCAGTATCGCGAGTCGAGTATCTTGCGAGCCTCTGAAACAGATCAGTGAAACAGATCACGATGTGGTCGATATCGATAGAGATATATAACGTATTTAAGTAAGCGATGTTGCAAAGTGCATTTATTTAATTAAAGATGACTTTAAAAAGATAATTTTATTAATGACTTAAAATTTTTAATCACACTCCGCGAGGCATTAATAGAGATTTATTCATGTTTATTTTTTACGTCTACATTTTATTTAATTTATCTGATTTTATTCACAATTATATACAAATAGCGTAGTCACTTATCATTCAAAGATATATGTATATATTAAATTAGTAATTTTAGAATGCACATAAGACGAATCTTTGCAGAGTTCTACGACAATTTATACTTCGTTATTCCCTTTCTTCGTTGTATTTTTCTTATTGACAATCAGTTTTTATTTCATTTTCGAGATAATTTCTGCAGTTTAAGCTAAAATTGATTTTCATCCATCATAATTGATTTTAACGCGTTGAAATATTATCCTGTTATTCCGTCTTTCGCAAATCTTCATTACGAGGCCACGCGTTCCAGAGTTAAAAACGTGCAATATTCTTCGCGACGTCAATAATCCTTTCACTTCGCAAACCTCGCGGTCTCACTTACGAGACGAATTTTCCCGCCTTCGTGTCGACGATACAGTCGCCGATTTGCGCCTCGACGATCAGGTCTGAGGACTTGTAGCCGCTCGGCGACTTGGTCTCGTCTATCCACTGCGAGGACGGGCTATATATCCGGAGGTAGCCGCTGTGGCTGCCGACAACGACGACGTCCTTCCGGTCGGCGCCGAAAAACGGCGTGACCAGCAAGCTCCGTCTGTCGAAAGACTCGTCCACTCCGCACTGCGTTCTCCACCATTCTTTCGTCTTGAACAGCGACATTTCCGGAACGCTTCAAGAATTGGGCGGCATTGCGACGCGGGCGAGGGTAAATTGCAACTGACGCCGGGAGCTTACACGCCGGTGGTTGCTATGACATCGCGCGGCCACAACACAGTCGCCTTCTCGAAGCTAAGGCTAATCAAAGATGCATAACGAAATCGCGGTGTATAACGCCGCATTATCGCATTAAGTAAGTATCGCGGACATCGAAGAAATATTTGCGTATTACACGTTGCATCAGTGAATAACTGTAGAGACATATGACGTATGATTCTTGTAGGTATCAAAATAGGTTTTAAAATAAAGAATTATAATTGGTTAAAAATATTCAGTTCTCATAAATTTTGTTCTATTAAATTTTCTTCGCTTATCACTTTTAATATTTTCAATATTTCTGACATTTTGAAGAATTATAAAAATATTCAAATTCAGTGGCCTGCTAAATTGTTTCGACTTAAAATTTTTAATATTCTCAAAATCTTTAACGTTTTAAAGAATTATAACTGCTTAAAAATATTCAATTTCCGCAAATTCAGTGACCCTCTAAATTTGCTTGGAATTTTTAATAGCTTTAAAATCTTAAAATTAAAAAAAATTGTAATTGCTTAAGAATAGTTAATGCTTGCAAATGATTTGCTACCTACATTTAGGATTTTTAATAGCTTTAAATATAAGAAATTTAATTGGTCTTTTTTGTCACAGATGTTAAATGTAATAATTTAATATAATATAATTTATATAATAATTATATAATAATTATTTAATAATTTACATTATACATAATTTAGTTTGATAGGCTACCATTTGTTAGTCAAACACGTTATTATAAAGACTCACTTTTGGACGGGAAAAGGTCTTATGAAAATATGTTCAAAACACAAAGTCCATCTTTGTAGTTTTTATTACACAAGACTAAACATATGTACAATGATATATTATTTCATTCAAAGTGTCGTAACATGTGAAAATTATTGTTTCGCGATTATTATGTTTGTTACGTTTATTGTATACAGGCTGTAAACTATAGCTTCACATATTCGCACATAATTGCATTTTCTTTATCGCGTAAATTGGTATGATAGCTTGTTAGCAGATGTCACTACGGTATATATATTCGATTTTCAAATGACAACAGTCGGAATAATAGGTTTCCATCTGCTCCTTGGGGATTCAGAAATATTAACATGAATGTTTATACGGGAGTTATTTGTATATAGTGTTTTAAATACACGACGCAATTGAAATAAAACTATTGGAGAATGTAGACGTTGGGATTTGTTACGCAAAGCAGAATAAGCAAAAAGTAATTAAACTTAAAATATATTAATGCAACAGTTTGTATTTTGTAATTTTCTTAAACATAATTACATTGTGTTTTAAATATGTCATTATAGTTTTTCATCACAAATAAACATGCTCCTTGATTAGGATTTTTTCTTTTTCCTAAAAAATTATGCATACGATACAATTACTATGTTTATTTAGAAAAAAATTCCACAATATGTACTATATGTAATAATTTTTATTAAAAATTTCCTTCGAAGTTAAGATAGGACAGATAGACGATACGTTGCACGCGTTAAAAGAACTTCACGAGACCAACTTTCTTTCCAACAAGCAGAATTACGTACATGCTTCTTACTATCAATTTCTACTACTAATTACCGTACGCTATTAACGTGTGTGCTAAATTAATATTGACTATAGACTTTCCTTCGTTAAGATCGCGGAAAAAATGCGCAGAGTGATCAAGCTAATTTGATTGACGCATCAGCAGGAATTTAGAAAGTTTCAGTTCTTTTTAATTCCGCTGAGTGAATTTTCGCAATAGTCTAGTCATGTATTTGGCGGTCCCAAGATCCGTTTCTTCTGCCACGGTTGGTACTGTCTCTTCTAGCATATTCGTACTTTGCCTGTAAAAGGAAATGATAGGATATTAAGGACGCGTCGCGTCGCGTGTGTAAAAGAGAGTTTTTCTTGAATATTACCTTTTGTGCCACAACAACTCAAGTGCAAACACGATTACGCTAAGTAGCGTTCCGTAGCCCATTGCGACTATCGCGAAGTAGCATTCCGTGAAACCGATGTTGATGAAGCTAGTCTGACTCGAGCACGTCGGCTTTCTTGTGTACAAACGATACTCGTCGCGATACATGAGTCCATATTCTCGCAGTTTCAAAGCTCTGAAAATATTTCCTTCGAGTACTATTATACATATGCCGCACTTATTTTAATATTTTATACATCCAATTTTCTTCAAACTTAATTTTTAAATAAAATTACTCTCGAAGGCAAATGCAAAGTTAATAGATATTAAAAAATCATAAACGTCATGTATGAGAACATCAATGCAAGTGCTTTTTGTAGATAATGTTTATTTTCTAGAAAATATGTTCCTCGTGTATATATTTTATTCTTAATAATTTTGTAAACGAAGTCTTTCTTTTCAACGAAAAGGGTAATTTTAGGAATGTAACGTCTTAAATTGTCAACTTTTTAACGTCATATTTTCGATTATATGGTCTTGAGGTTGTACATAGGGGAACTGTGCCTAATATTGCACCCCATTTTTAAAAACCAAAATCTTGACTGAAAACTCCTATAAGAATATAACTAAACAGCATCATTTTATTCTATGATTATCATAGTATGATCTCCATGGCATGAATGTGTTCAAAATTTACTTTAACTATCTTTTCTGAAGGAAAACAAAGAAGTAGCATTTGACGACATAAAAAAGTGTTTCTAATATCACGCCCTTACATATTTTTATTAAAAATAAACAACTCAAAATAAGGCACATAAAGTTGGTAAAGATATGCCCTTTTAATGATTAAGAAAGCTTATGGGGTTTCACAAACTATAAGGATGATGTGGTCAGCATCCCGCCTGGATTTACTCTCGGAAAAAGATTTTGTTACTTATTGGACAGGAGGCTACTGAGGGAGCGTCAGAGGTATTCTAGAGGCAAACCAGTTAGGAAAAATAGGCAATATAATGAACATTCCTCCAGGGAGGAATTAGGAACATTACAAGGAAGAAACGTAACCGATTAAAGCATCACAATAATGGTTAGCAACGAATATCTCTAATTTAGGAATAAAATTAGACACAATATCACTTGTTTTTATGACAGACATTCGTTCTTTACCTACATATCTTTTTTGCTGTATTATAATAACGAAAGATAAACCCCCTGCGAAATTTCGAAACCGTTTAAACTATATGAACTGCTACGCTACTTTTTATATCATAATTCTAATTGAAATAAAACAAAAGATCGTCCAAAACAGTGTTGTTCCAACAGCTTCCACTGCTCACTGACAGAATGCAACACGTAATAGTCTCAATATCATAAGATGCGGAATTAGGAAAGGGCGATATTAGGCACAGTTCCCCTATTTGATATATACGAGGCACTACGCGTTTTTTGACAAAAAATTTTCACGTTAAACTTTAATTTGCTTAAATTAATTCATATTTGAGTATGCGACAAGTTGATGACTTACCCATTTTTTATTATCTCCGAATAAGGCGATTGCTTTGGTATTGCAAGAAGCGGGTTTATTGCGATCGCATAATTGATCTCAGTTAGACCACACTTCTTCTCTTCCTGATACGTGCTCTGTATAATGCTGTATATCAAGTTTCGTGCACCATGAAACGCGAAAGGCTCGCTTCCTATGCGGCGTGCCCCTTCCTCCAGGCTCATCCAGTTCGATTTGCTTTCGATTTTCTGCAGGATCGCCTTTCTGACAGAACCTTGAAAATTCTATATTGCAACAGAAAGAAAATGATTTCTGTCTATAATCTTTTGTCATTTAATTCTTTGTTTCAAGATTGATAAACTTTTATTTATTAACTTTTATCTACCTTCATAAGATATCGGTTGTATGTTGCGTTCTGTCCTCCGAGAATTAACGGACTGTATAGGAGATCGGAAAGGGTTTTGATTGAGTCCGTGGTAGACTGCAAAAGAGCCACAATATTTGCCGTGTAAGCCGCATAAAGGCTCAGTGAGGTCAGCAATAACATAAGAGTGACGATGCGAGATGGGATTCTGTATGGCTCATACGAATATCCTACGAATATACAGAAGCAATAAAATTCTCTCTATTTTGGGCTTATACATTCTGGAGATATACCTATCCTTCTTCTAAAATAATTCTCTCGCTGTAAATTTAAATATTTTTTTCGTCTGAATTTCTTTTTTTGCCCATATTTGCCACATAATCATGTAATCATCAATGAGAAAGAGGGTGGAAAACAGAAAGTACAAAAGTTTGATTTCGCGCATCGAAATAAGAGTGGACATTGAGAAAAGATTCCAGAATAGGAGAGTAACTGGATTTCGACGATTCCAAAGTAGGAAACTTTTACTGTATTTTATGAGTTTACTTTTGATATATTTTTATTTACAAGGTGAGAATTGCGAAGCTCTTCGGTCAGTAAATTGTACCTTGTTGCGCAAATGCGCCTAAAAGGACGAGAAGACCATCGACAGTCGTCGGTTCGCTGACATTCAATTGATTCCAGTAAGCTGCCGATCTTTTCGAAGTGCCTCGATAATGTTCCCATTTCATAGATATGTATAACAAGCAGAAGACGAGAACAAGAAATATAGCAGTCGCAATCCAGACATTTCGTTGAAAGGGCAAAGTGAAGATATTTTTCACGGTCGACAGTAGCGGCCGTCGAAATACGAAACACAAACTATTCAAAATTTTATGTATTATGACAAAATATTAGTAATAGATCTCTCTGACACAATAGTAATAAGAAATATAAATGTGGTAGAAAGGATAGAAGATAGATTTAAGAATAAATGGAGGTACGATGGGAATGATATTAAACAATTAATATGATGTTATTAATAAAATACGTATTAATTTTGTATATAAAATCTAACATTATAGACATCAAATAGCCTAATTAAGACTGTATGCTAATTAAATATCTGTACCTTAGATAGGTAAAGGATTAATTATCTCTATTATTACACTGGGGAATACGGATTTTTTGTCAGGCCAACTGACTCTGGCAACTCTGATAGATTGTTTCCCGTAGAATCCGAATCTGAAAACGAAAATAATAAATTGGCTATAGTTTTTAAGAAAAACGGAATCATAAGTGCAAAGAAACTGTTACTGGGTACTCCAAGTTAATGGCACCTAATATTTCGATTTATAGCCTAAAAGGGCAAGGTTTAAACTTTTATTTCATCCCAATTAGAAGGTTCCAGGAGCTCCCGTTGTTTTTCTAAAGATGTTAAAAAATGGCCTAAAACACGTTTTTTGCACTTTTGATCCCGTTTTTCTTAAAAACTAGAGTCAATTCATTTATTTTCGAGGCCAGATTCTTGTTCAGCGCAACCAAATTAGTAAAAAATACCCATTTCCTTAAAAACAATCTGAAAACGATAAGATTTTGTTGACCAGTGTTATCAATTCAGAGAAAACAACCCTGGTAGAAATTTTGACAGGGCGCTTGCATGGCACTGACCAGCGTGCCACACTGCCACTTCAGGAGCTGGCATGGCACGCTGGTAAGCGCCATCCGCGAAACGTCACGTTTTGCCCGCTAGCGCCACAGATCTGATGTGGTGCTGGCATGGCGCTAACATGGCAGTAAGGTACTTGCGCCCGTTCAATTTTATGTAAATGTCACATTAGGCGCGGACATGGCCCTGATATGGCTCTTTCCAGTTTTTTAGGATAAGGCTGTGGCGTGGCAAACTTGCATGGCGCTGACAAGTGTCATGGCGCCGGCAAGGCAATTACTACCAGGGAAGGTGTAAAAAAGTTTCAAATAGGGAAATTATATTTTTTTCGATATAAATTAAAAGTAGCAACTTGATTTATAAAATTTTTAATAAAGTAATTTAACTGGCATGTTCAGTAGTACAACTGCCAATACACGCTGTACCTGTTTTAAAAATTAGGCACTATAAACATTTTCAATACGACTTTTTCTAAACATTGTATCTTAGAAGCTAGTAATAATAGATTTAAGACGTTTTACCATTATACAATTTAAGCTCCTGTATAGTGAAAAATGTATTAACTCCATTTTGACAAGAACTGGAGATACGATTCTTTACCTCTAAGGTACAGATCTACAGATATATAATATTAAAAACACGACAATTTTTCGAAAGTTCTACTTGAGATAGACATGGATTATAAACTCTTTAATCTTTATTTATTGTTTGATATTAAGAAATTAAATCCTTAGATTTTGATATTATTAAATTATTAAATTTTTTACAGATCTATTTGTTAAATTTACTTTTAATATGATGGAATTATAATGATTTTTACTATCAGTACCACACTCATACGCGCGGATATCGGGTATGTCGGAAAGCAAAACTAAAAGAGGTAATCGACAGGGCTTCAATGGCTGATCAACATATGTTAATTTAAAAAAAAATCTATTGCTCTAAACAGAGTTACAGAAATTTTAAAGTTTAAAATATGTATAATATTATGCTGAAAATTTGACAAATTTTAAAGAAATAAAACATTTAGTCACATGATCCGACTTGTTTGCTCTCTTTTAAACCAATTTTTCCAATTTTTAGCGTAATACATATATATAACTACCCCTTCCACGAATATATGAGATTTATAGTTTCTTTATTGTTACAATAAACACCATAAGATGCGGCGCTATATACTGTTTATCGTTTATAGTTTAGAGAATCTGTTATATAAAATTTTATATGCTGAGATTATTTATTAATAATATCTTACGTTGCCGATAATACCAGTTAACTTAAATTTCTGTGCGCTCGTTGCAAGATACCTTTTTTAATCTACATTTGCTTAATAAAAAAATCGATTATTTATATGGCTATTATGGCTCCATCATTATTGCTATCCGCGTACGCAAATGTGTTTGAACAAAACATTATTTTTAAATTATAAGAGTTTAAAAATATTTACGGACAATTGATGGACAATTTCATGGAAAGGGAGAAAGTATGGATGAGGACACAGTAACGGAAGAATAAGAGATAAATTTGATGTCAAGAGGATTTCAATATTTTTAATTTTAGAAAAGATCTTTTTTACTTATTTATGATAATGCACGTTGCATAAAACGTAAAAGTAATTGAAGATTTGACTGATTGGATTTTAGATGCAATTTTACCTAGAGCGTATGTACAGTTGAATGAATTGCACTACAGTCACGCGATCGGGCAGCATAAACGCAGTGGTGCCAATATCGATCTCGCGTCGCTGTAGCATCCCGATCATCCCGTCCCAGGTTCCATTCTTGTTGCGCCCCCAGTTGTTATTAATATTGAACTTTACCCTACCGTATAAGAACATCAAATTGCAATATACACTGATTTCCAAGATTCATGTCTCGTTACTTTACATAAAGAATTACTTTACTTTATTTACTTTACATAAAGAATTATTCGATTCTCACGACGTAAATTACCCTAATCCCTCCAACGTTTTTTCCGCCATTTAATTAACGAGATTTTGACTGCTTGCCGTTTCGAGAGTAAATGAGTTAGGGCTCTGAAATTTCTACCTGATGTTCTCTACTATATCAACTTTTTTTAGGGGTGGGAGGGATTATCCCACGGCCGTTGGTTTTCCGGAACAAACGATCGGAACAAACGACGTTAGAAACGCGTGGGACACGAAAGTGCATGGTTGGACGGATTAGGGATTATTTCATGTGTCGATCAAAAGTGTAGAAACGTTTTTAAGGAAGACAGTCGAACAATTGTGACGGTATTTTTTCGCGTTCGAGTTCGATAAGGTCGCATCGTACGCTTTATTTTTGTTAATGAGACGCATGGCACATGCTTATATAATTAAGTAATCATCTTCATTTATTACATCTAATTATGAAAACTGATTTTTGTAATCGTTTTTGTCATCTATAGGTATAATTGTCCGATCACTAAGCTCGTCTAATAAATGAGTTTATATTTTGTTTTACAGCTTTATCCTTTTAAGATTTGCATTTATGCAACCGTTTACACGTCCTTTTTACGTCGATGTAGTAACCCTAAGCCTCTTCACCAAACGACTTTGAGTTACTACATCGATGTAATAACTTCGTCGTAAAAGAGTGTTTATACGGCATCTAACGTCAGTAGTTATAACATCGATGTTATAACTTCGGTGTAAATCGGTCCGTGTAAACGTAGTCTATGATTGTTAGATTCGCAAGATAATTAACAAACTCGGTTTTATTGTCGTTAAAGTTACTTCATAAAGATCTTAACGATATTGATATGTTTTACCGTCAGGAGAGCAAGACTCACGTTGCGTTCATGCGGTTCACTAAATGGTGTACCCAGACATAATTAGCCTTCGCCATAGGATCTATTAATTTATACATAAAATCAGTCAAGTGATTGATCGTGTCAGGATTCGTCATCTGCAAAGATGAAAAAAAATGTATCTCTGCGCAGAGTTTCAAATATCTAAAGTCTGAGTTACATTTGCGGCGTTTTTGTCTTTTCTACTTTCTTATTAGAATGAAATAATAGTAAATGTACATGTATTAAATACTTGTAAAGAGAATATCTTTGGTTATGTATCACTGATACACTTAAAAAAAATTGTTAATCCGAAAAAATATTTAGTCCGATACGTTCAACTATACATGTTAGTTAGTTAATTAAATATTGGCTGTTTCAACAATTTATTAACCCTTTCGGTACGGAGAGTGACTACAGTCACTGTCCATTATACTGCTCGCTGCGGCCGAACAGTGACTATAGTCACTGTCCACATGTTGCTAACTACGGCCGAGCAACTTGAAATGTTACTTGAAATGTTTCTGTTAATAAATTTTTTAAATTGTTTTTGTTATTGAGTTTTATTTCATATAATAATTGAAGGCGTTGAACGTCGAGTGCCTAGCTCTCTCGGCCGAATCGCGTATATCGGCGGATCGACGCTTCGGCCACTGGAGAGCCGTTCGCGTCCCAGTTGTTCCGTACCGAAAGGGTTAAGTTAACTAACTAAAATGTTTAGTTGATCGTATCGGACTAAATATAAATTTTTCGAATTAACAAATTTTTCTTCAGTGTACAATAAATGCAATTCTTTGCACGGTGGACGAATACATGTTCAAAGTACCACGAGACAGGATTTAAGAGCCGTCTGTTGAAGATTCCTTCTCCGTGTCGGAGACGCGTCGAAAGTACTCATTCGTAAACCGTTCTTGACTGTCCAATTCCCGCGATTCTCCCATATCACTGCTCGTTGTGGACTCGGTCTGTACACGGACATCAGATGAAGAAAGTCACTGTCGAATCTTCGAGCGAGGACCACGTCACTGTCAGGATAGACAGCTAGATCCTCAAAGACGTCCAGTATCGAGTTGTCATACGTGGAAGTTATGTTGGTATTATCGATTATCGTTCTTCGATCCTGAAGAAGTAGCCACTTCGTCGGGGCGAAGAACATTCTCTTCGAATGCGCCTATTGCACAATGTCAGATACATAGCAATAATTAATTAGTTTAAACGTATGACGAGAGAATTCCCTGTAACTCTTATATACCATTAGTTTAGGAACGTTAAATACATTTTTTAATTGACGATGGACTTTAATCGAAATTCATTGGGCAACCGCGAGTGAATATTGTAGGTCTCAGGCAAAATTTTTAACGTCGATAAACAGTGAGTGATGAGGTGGAGAGTCGCACTGCCTTTTATACTTTTTCGATCCTTTTAATCCGAGAGTCAACGTCTATTTGTGTGTCTGTGAAATTGGCGCCTTACTTTAATCACAAGTTTTATCATCAAGAGTTCTATTTGCAGCCACAACAGTTTTATAGTTCTGGATGGTTTTTTTAAATAGTTCCGTTTTATATTTTAAAAAATGACGGTTTATATTTGAAAAATATGAGATGCTAATTTTTCGGGGCACCTTATATTTGAAAAAGTAATTTTAACTAGTTCTTGAAGAGTTCTACAGTTCTTGATATATTTTAGTTCTGGCCTCCAAGTATTTTAAAATAAATTTTTAGATGCGGTGCCAGCGCTGCGATTAAAAATTTATATACTTGAGTAATTATATACTTAACTATTGATCAAACATATCAGAAACTACAGAAATTTTCGAGAACTATAAAATTTTATAGTTAATTTTATAGTTTTTTGGAACATGAGAAATGTCACGAGAAATCAGCACATGTTTTTTAGATGTTTTTTAAAACAATATATATTAATAGAATTATTTCTAAAAATCAGGAATTATAGGAATATTGTGGAAATAGGACTGTTAGTAAAACTTTTATTTTTTAAAGGGTTGTGCCACCTTCATAGAGATTGTATTTGTGCTCCCAGACAGACGTTCAGTACCTGTCGTAAAATGTCGATAGCATAATCGCAGTCCAGGTCCAGCATGTAAAGATTCCGATGTTCTAAATTGTCGTAAATTCTCTCTTCGAGATTCTCGACGAAATTATGGATGCCATGAATCAAACGGTAATTTGACATTTCTCTCGATAATCTAATCGTGTCATCTGAAAAAAAAGGAAGAAAGGAATCAATTAAAATTCTTTCAATATTTTTATTCGCTTTCTTGAATAAAATTATTATAATTTTATAGCGATATCACGACATATTCTATTCCAGGATATAACGAAGTTCATGGTATTGTGATTAGTTTATATGATGTTCTAGTGAGATTTTAAAAAAGTCTCTCTCTCTCTCTCTTAAAGTTTACTTCATAATTTACGTTTTATTTATTTATTTTTCTTAATTGTCATATTTTTTTAAGAGTCTCGAAATGTGAATTCGAAAATCTTGCCACAGCTGATGCATGTATGTAAAGATATCCTCGACGGCGAGAATAAAATGGGCGTCGCATCGACGATAAATTGTAGGATCACGTTGTCCATCCGACGAGAGGATGCAGTGTCGAGCGATATTGCAAGGATACACAGAACGATGAAGAACATTCTATTCGCTTTTTTATTCGCTGAACGATTGCAAACAGATCCCTTCGGCATTGTCGACAGTACCGATTATCTGCCGCATACACCGTAATCTTTTTTGCGTATATAGCCGGATTCGATACTTCCATCCATGACAAAATCGCTTATAATCTGGAAAAATGAAGACGTAATGAAGGGGAAATCGGCGCAATGAATCGACTATTACCGCATATAAAATATTTATCATTCGTGACGGACGCTACTTTGATGCGATGTATACTGTCGGCTAAAAGTTTGAGACCATCAATTGAAAGTTCTACTATATGAAATGAAATCAAATTTATGCATTATAATTTAATACATTTTTATTATTTTATCTAAAATATTTGACAGTTCTAAAAGAAATATTTCTTACAAGATAAAAAGGTATTAAATACTAAAAAGCATTAGACTTTTTTCGTTGATTTAGTCACTCTTATATACATTTAATCACTTTTTTACTAATTTAGATATTCTATAAGATATTCTAGAAATCTGGATACAAGTTTTTTTTCTGGCAGAAGATTCTTTTTTTAAAATAGTTTACAGCTCAGTTTTGGAAAAAATACTTTACCGTAATTCTGACAATATCACATTTTCTTGAAATTAAACAATACCACAACTGTGCTATATAATAATGATTATTTACTTTCAAATTAAGAAAAAAATTGTTGAGTAAGAGCTGAATCGGATTTTTATATTAAATAGTGTTTTACCGGAATATATATTTTTACATTTTATATGCAATCTCAAACTTTTGGCCGGATGTGTACAGCTCGCGAAAAAACGGATGCAATGAAGAGGCAATCTGTCCAATGGTCGATTATTGCCGCACGTGAAATATTTAATATTCGTGACGAATGCTACGTTGACACGATGTATAGCTAGCAGATTGTCTCCTGTGGTATAGCTTCGAAACGTATGATTTTAGGATTTCGTCAGCTTTCATCGTTCTCACGGATCTCTTTCCCTATGTAATTATCGAAAGCACAATTGGAGACAATGATAGTGAATCAAGAAATTGCAAGATGCAAAAAAGTCAGAGTCTGTATTTTGCGTGTGAAAAAGTGCAGCACCGTCGCACTTGCAATATAATTTTTATGACATTTTTCTTACCTTTTCGCGTGTTACCATTGCGCCGACGCGAATTTTTCTTGCGTTCTATAAAGTAAGCATTGCTTTCATTGCATCGTATCGTTATACAAGCAATTTTGGTGTAGTAGAAGTACATGCAAAGTGTTCAAATTGGCACTGAATATTGGCACATTGATTCTGTTTATAACATGCGTTTAAAAAATGGCAAGATTTGCGTATGTCGCCTTCTTACGCGCACAAATTGTAACGCCTCGTGTGTGAGTCTATGTACAATATTACAAATATCAATCTTACTCTTTAATCATTCGTACACACGTGCTGTGTTATACGATCATATAGCCGTAAAGCTCGACAAGCTCAACTCGCATAAAATCGGCTTCGAACAACTTCCGATTCCATCTGCCTCCAGCGTGTTGTCTGTTTATCGCTTCCAATCTTTGTGATATTAATTGTTTAAGGTAACTCGCAGCAATAATGTAATCAGTACAAAATGTCACCAAAGGGAAATAGTTATTTTTCGAGTTTATATTATAAAAAGGACTTCGACTAAAACGTAATTGTTTCCGGTCTTACGAAAAAAGATTCCTTTACGGAAAAGAATTGTTTGATGAGTTTTGTTGATGATAAGTTATATAGTGATTGATACGTGAAACAAGCTTCTTCTCGTCCAATCAATGCTTGCACGAGTGATTTTCAAATGATTTTAATTAATAAAGTCATGATGACGTCATCATGATGTCATTATGAGTTTTGTATTGTACTTAGGAAACAATTATCCTCGTTCTTGTGTTTGAAAAAACTCATTTTTTGTTGAACAAATCTTTTTTGTCTATTAGGCATTGTAATAGCAATCTAGTTGGTGCCTCACCTTTTGTACAATTCTTTCTTTCCTCTGTCAATTATGGAAAATATAAAATATTTTCATATATAGAAAATATGGTTTATGAAATGACAGATTCTGCTCGGTTTCTGCCAATAATCTGGGGCACGTATTATGAAACTATTCGAAATGGATTCCGATCGGAATTATTTTTCTTAGAAAACACAATAGAAATCTAGGAAATAACTGAACAATTTCCCGATCAAAATCCATTCCGAAAAGTTCCGTAATTACGTGTCCTGTTGTCAGATTATATCGACAGGTTCTATCAGCAAAATACAAGTTTAATGCGTATACAGATGACATACCTGGATTTGTGTTGCAATATCTGAACAAATCTGCTACCAAGCTGTTATTGTCACACCACGGGCAGTTTACTTACTGGGTAAATGATTACGATGCGATAGATTTTATTCAATTTCTGCAGTCCACCCTGTCATTCTGCTTTTGTCGACAAAATTCTATCGACAAAATTTGCAGCAAACACTTTCAAAATCTGTTCTCGATAGATTTGGTTATCCGGATACTCGTAATATGATATATATCATGATATTTGATACAAAGTTTGATATAAAAAAGAAATAATATTTAACTTTCAGAAATTATAGGTAGGGGAGAAGGAGGCACTTTAGGACAGAGGCATTTTAGGACATCTCGAATAAAGAACAAATTTGTCATTTTTTTTTCAAGTTAAACGCATTTTTCGGTTGGCAACCGGTCAATAGATAAACTTCACATGAAAACTTCCGCGCTGTTAGCTATCAAACTAATTTACAAGTTGTCAGTGATTTTTGCTGGTTGTTGTAATTATTTTAGCTCGCAAATGTAAGTATTTTTATATTAAACTATTGCTCAAAAGGAAATTCACTTGTATGTTCTGGTTATGATTATATGTTTTGCGTTGTAATGAACGAAAAACAACATAATAAAAGAGTTGGTGTGAAATATTACGTTTTCTTTTTTTCAAGTTAGGGTTGGGGTAGTATTGGACGAAGAGAAGTTTGAGAGAAAGAGAGAGAAATTTGAAAGAGAAATTTGTGAGACTAATTATTGCCTTAATTAAGGTTCCAATAGGTAAATACTTATGTAAATACTTACGTTTATTTGATTGCCTACTACAAATTACCTACTGTATTGTTAAAGAAAAAAATATATTATTAATTTTTAATATATTTTTTCAATATATTAAAAATATATTAAAAGAGGTTTGAAAGATGTTGTCTAGCAAGTATTACTTTTAATAAATAAAATAAGAAGACGAGAATTATCTCGGTTTTTTATTATCAGTCCTAAACTGCAGATTAAGACGGAAAGAACATTTTTTTAAAAGGTAGAAACAACGCACTATTCTTAAATGTATTTGTTTTACCATACGTTTATATTGAGCTTTAACAACCAAATTAACTTATAATTGAGTCAAAGAACCAATTTCTTAAAAATTGAAAAAGATATAAACTTAAAAAAAAGTGTCTTACAGTGCCCCCTTCTCTCCTATACATATTTATATATTTTATTAATATTTTTATGGAGTCTACATGACTTCAAAAAAAGTTTATTAAAATTAACAGATTGAGATATAAAAAAAAAGAATAGGAACAAATATAATTTTAACGGTATTATTTTGTGTCTTTATGTTAAAAATGTTTTTTTTTATAAGACTGATAGCAGCTATACGTGTAAAAATTAATAACTAAATAATGTTTAACTTTTAGTAAGATTGTTATAAATATTGTTTATATGCATCTCCAGAAAGTTTTATTAAAATTAAAGAAATTAGTTAGTGATTTCTTTCATTAATTTTTAATTATTTTCATTCATAAATTTGATATACTTTCAAAGAAATATAATTTAAAAAAACCTATAGGAACTATTTAGGCGACCGGTTGCCTAAATCATACCTTTTGCAGCATGTTACAAAAAGACTCATAACAAATTAATTTGTTATTTTAGTGAAAGGTTAAACACACACACACACACACACATATAATACTTTTATTAACAAATAAAAAATTGCTTTTTTAAAATATTTCTTTTTTTTTAGAATTAATTACAAAAGCACATATTATCGTGCCTGTTCTTCCGCTTGATTCTTCACGTAACACGTTTTGTTCGTCTTCTCGTAATAGAAGATTTAAAAAAATTAAAAGTGACATTATAATTACACGCATCATATGCTTTTACACACAAGTGAAAAAATCCTTTTATCGTGTGTATAAAGAATTTTATATAAAAGACTTAATGCCAACTAGATTCTGTAAAATTTAAACTAGTATGCTTTAATATAAATGTTATAATATTGTCAAATAAAATCTTACAATAGTTTTATAATATCATAATCTGGCACGTAGATTTCATAAGATTTATTTCTAAAAAACTGTTATAACCAAAAGAATTTGGCGCTGCTGGATCTCAAATTGTACTTATTTATTATTATTAAAAATACTATATATAGATAGACTTAATTAATACTTATATACATAGATATTTATTAAATATCTTCGGTCAATTCTACGGAGATAAGTATACAGATAAGTATAGATATATAATAAATACCTACCCTTGGTAATTTTTTGGTGGACATGAACATATGAATAATATGCATAAGTCTGGTAGATATCCCCGCTAGTTATTCGGAAAATATATCTTAATTAGTTAATATATCTCAATATCTTAATTAGTTTAGTATATCGTAAAGATACCACGAAAGGACATATATCCATTAAGTATTTATTTGGAATTAAGATATATTCAGATTCGAAATTAGGATTGTAAATTGTAAATAAGAATTTATAAACAAGTTATAAAAAAACAACGAATAAAGTATAGGTGAAAAATGAGAAGAGAAGAAGGAGAGAGAGAGAGAGAGGGGGGGGGGAGAGAGAAGGAGCAAGGAAGACAACGAGGCATCACCCAGCAAAAGAAACATATATAGTGCAAATATTTTATTATTTAATTATTATCTCTATATCACATAAAATTAATAGCATATTTCCGCAACAGTCGTACAGTCACTACCATCCATTTTGTATTTTTGTAACTGATATAATACATATACACACATTCCGTCGCAATAGTATTGAAAATTCAGATGCATTATATTTCCGATGAGGTTCTATATTCAAAAGAAAGATTTGTTTACGAAAGATAAAAGATGATTTGATTATAGAAAAAGCTCTTATATTTAAAAAAGTTCTTTTATAATAAACTTTTATAATAAACAAATTATATTAAATTACAGTTACTAATGACTTACCTTGTAAGAAAAAAATTTGATATTGTAAAAAAAGTAATTATAAAAATGGCTTTATAATAATGTCTAATTTTTTTTGGGTTTTATAGTGCATCTTTCTTTTATTGCGATTATATGTTTCAATCGCTTGTTCACGCATTTCTTCCCATTCGATCAAATGTTCAAATATAGGACATGCATAGTTTGGCGAACAATATTCAACGGCAAATTTCAATGCTGATTCAACTTGTTTATCCCATCGAACTTTGATGCACAATAACAACCAAAGAAACCTGCGAAATATATGCGCTTTATAATGCGCGTTGAACAATTGTGAATCAATCTGAATAAAGATATGCATATTTACAGTATTTCACAATTTTTGGAATGAAGAGCGTAACAATAAAAAATGGCTTTCACTTTGTTCATGGTCAGATTCTTATAAAAATGATGACAGTTTAGGCAGTTTAGTAATATCATTATTTGAATGTCACTAGGGAACTTTCCATCAATTAAGAGAGGTATATTAGGACATTTATAATCCCAGTGGACCCATCTTTCCGCTGACTTGAGAATATTTATTTCCAATGCGGTAATTTCCGGCATGACAGGTGGGGAAGGGACAGTGTCGAACCACTCGTCCCATGCAACACCATCTAATAACTGAAAATAACATAAAAGTCATTATTTCTCATGCTAAAAATATATGAATGCTGGTACTAGTTTGTATGTATAGAGTATAGACGAGTGTTACCTTCTTTCTGTTAGAAAAATATTCATACAAATAGTTTTTCCAATCGTTAGTGTTTAAACTTTTGTATGCAAATTTTTTAAAGTAAGCTCTAAGAAATGGTTCGAATTCTGAGGGTCCCCCTAATCTATTCTCTAAATAACCTAAGAGCATACACCCCTTTTCATAAGGCACATGTTCAGTAGCTTCATGGGGCGACTTATCCATCAAATTGGGCATTAAACATTTTAGCAAGCCAGTATTTCCGAATTTTTTAATCTGTAATATAATTTCAGAAAATATCACACTATAAAGAATTCAAGAAATGGGTTTGTGTTTATTCCGTATACAAAGTAAAATATTGTCAATTATTAATATTATTTATTACTTTATTTCTTTTATCTAATCAAAGGACTATACTTTACCATACACTTCAGGTCAACTAATCCTGTCATTTCGAGATAAGACTTCATGTCTTCACTAGGGAAGTAGTCCTGCAACATTCGGCAATAAATTTTTCTGAAAATAAAAGTGTTGAAACTTCTATTCAGCCACAAATGCTCATAATTCAAACATGTAACTAAATTTCCTGCCCAGCACTGTGAGATGTTCCGAGCAAGTATACTGATACGAGTACGATCTCCGCCAAGTATAGTTGGCGAAATAAATGTCACACATGGACATTCTATTTCGAAATGGGCGATACTTGGTGGAAGCACGCATACATCGTATTTCTCTAGAAATATCATTTTACATGTAATAACAAGAAAGTAATAACAATGAACAAAGAAAGATTGATAATGCACAAAAATAAAAATTTATAATAATATAGTATAAATTTAAATAAACATCAAAATAATTTTAAAAAATTTAAATTTAATTCAATTTAAATAAATAATATAAAAAAAACTAGTCAATATTTTACCCCACTCATAAGGTCCACACAGACTTTCGGCAACTTGCAACATGGTTTTAATGTCCGAATAAAAAGTAGAATCTGTAAATTCGTTAATAAATTTGCTTTCGGCAAATATTGCGACGATCGTATCACTAATACGTCCTGTCTTTAGTAAGCCCACAGCAATAATCACTGCATAAGATGGTACACGTTTACTTTGAATAAATGTATATACGTCTAGATCTGGATTCTCGCAGTTTACATCGCAACAAAGAGCGGACATTAAAACTCTGTATTCTTTTGGTACTGAAATCTAAAGAAGTTAATATATTAATAAAAATTAAATAGATATTTTATTTTAGTTGAACTGAAGCAATTTCTAAGAAAATATAGTGTCATTTACATTTAAAAGTACACTACCGCTCATTAATTTCAATACACCCCTAGATTCGTTGATTTCTCTACGAAGCATGAACATGATACGTGTGTTTTGCACAGAAATGAATGCACTTGCTGTTATAAACACTTCACTTGCATCACTTTAGGTTAAGTGACTTTGTGCGCGTATTTTCTTTATTTCCAGAGATCAGACACTATCCGGCTGTTAGCCCCGTTTTTTTTTTTTTCAAAAACTACAGTTTTCAAGGATTTTTATATAAACAATATACTATAAAAATACGATGCATGCAAGTGTTGAAAATTTATAACAGCAGGTGCATTCATTTCCGTGCAAAACACACGTATCATGTTCATCCTTTACAGAGAAATCAAAGAATGTAGGGATGTATTGAAATTGATGAGCGGTAGTAATGTATTTAATTTCCTTTTTACTAACGCGTCCCATTTCTTCGCAAATTTTTATTACTTTTAATACTAATGCAGTCAATAATAATCAATCAAATATCATTGTTTTCATATAAATAAATATAAATGCGAAATGCATACAAATACTTATACTTGTATTTAACTGTGTTGAAATTCTTACCCGAGCACTGTAATAAATTTTGACAGATGGGGTGTCCTGGCAAGGAAACCATGCTCTAGCGTAAATTTGCTGAAAAAATTAAGATTTTTATACATTCTACATTCATGTAGAAAAATATCATTGTTTAGCCAGCGTACCTTGTTGTTAGACAATAAGAAATGATATAAACCATCAGCAGTTTGCTCCGGTGTTAGCCAATGTAATGCAGGAGAGTCTGGATTCGTTTTATATTCAATTTGAATCATATATCTAAATCTAAAAGTATCATATTATGGGTATATTCGATTTTTACATCAATAATTTTTAGTAAATATATATTTCTCTAAAAAAATATTATATTTACTTAGATTCATAAGTATAAAGGGCATGGGCTCTAGCTTGTACAGGTATCTGTATGGAAAATCGACTTCCAAGAGCATGACTTCCAAGAGCATGACTTCCAAGAGCATGACCATTTTGAATACAATGATTGAAATCATCTTCACTATAAATGAAAGGTGTTCCATCAAGGCCTGTGACACTTGATACATTAAGTCCGAGGTTATCTAAAATCTAGTTATTCAATATTACATGTTAATAAACAGTCAAAATTTTTGCTCGATATAAAAAGGATTGTCCGCTCACTATCTCATTAATTGAAGGTTCCCATTCTATAAGCAAAATCGCTTTTCCTTTAAGAACTCTTTGCTCGAAATCCACAGTTAAGTGTAAATTGGTAATGAGCACACGTGCCTCTTCTTATAATTAGGAAAATAGAAATTAAAATACATACGTAATAAGTAATGATAAATGTAATAAGTACATGACAAAAAAATGTTATATTTTAATAAAAATCATAATAGTAATTATGCGATATTATTCCTAAAATACAAATATTTTTAGATTTTTATATTAAATACAATATGTTTTATACATTTAAGAAAATTTATAGAATATTTTCACGGTTAATTGAAACTGTGAGAGAATAATTCAATTTTGAAAACTTTAAATTAGTATAGAGCTAAATATATATGTAGCAATTTCGTCTTTCAAACATCTTTATAAATTACGAAAACATTCGATATTTTGTTATATTATCTTTAAAATAAAAGAATAAGTATATAAATTTGAAGTTCTTTATATTATGCTTATGTAGCTAATCACATAATTAAAATACCTGGTTTCGCAAAAGAGTGTGGATCATAAGTATTTCTTGAAATATTCATTTTAAGAGAGTCGTTATAACACACACACCACCTTTTCAAACGGCTTGCAATAACAGATCTTTATGTCTATTATACTCACCGCATAAAGGCACAGTGTTGCCTTTAATTAACTTCTATCGCTTTCTTTTGTTTGGTAACATATTTTGTTTATTAAAACGTCAAAGTGACTGTGACTTTTCGCGCATAAACATGTCCAAATCCATCGATTTCTAAAGAATAGGCACGTTAAATCGATACTCGAATGTATCGAAAGTCTCGAAGTGTTATTGGCTCTTTTCCGCGGTGCCGATTGGTTCTCTCGCTTATTTCATGAGCGACTATCATGGCATAATTTGACAGTTGTGTGTATCAATATAAAAGCTAAATAGCGCGCGCGTAGTGATGTCTAGTTAGGTAAATTTAGTAATTCAAACCGTCATACACTTTGAAACTGGTTTACATTAATTAATTAATTGGTTTACATTAATTTTTTAGCTCCCGCTTCATCGTTTTTTTTCTATTTCTTTACTCACAAAAAAAATCGAAGTGTCTCTCTCTGATTTTAATGAGCCCTTAATATGTTGCTTTCTACACGAAAATAAAGAATACAAATTTGTTACGTGTTTAAATGTTTAGGGGATAAAGCTACTCCTTTGAAAAAAATCGGATTTTCTCTTTCAAGCGAATATCTCCGAAACTGTAAAAGGTAAAAAAAATTGAATAGTTTAAAGAGTACTTTAAAACGCTAACAAAAAATCTTTTTTTAATTTTAAAATCAATTTTGTATTATAGTACCACCACCACTAAATATTCATTTTTCAAAGTTTTGAGATAGTTTTATTATCAAATAAATAATTACTTTCTTAAAATATTTATATTTTAGAGAATTAATTACAAAAGCCATACACACTAAGCACATACACTATTGTGGCCGTCCTTGCGCATGATTCTTCACGTAACATGCTTTGTTTTTCTTGTCGTAATAGAAGATTGAGGAAGGTAAAAAGTGACACTAACTACACACATACCTATTGTTAATTAAATCTAATGTTTCAATTGTCTATGCTTTTACATGCAAGTGAATAAATCCTTTTATTATGATGTGTATAAAGAATTTTATATAAAAGACTGTAATGCTAACTAGTTTCAATAAAATTTAAATTATTAGTATGCTTTAATATGAAAGTTATAATATCGTCAAATAAGATCTTACAAAAGTTTTATAATATCATAATCCGCAGGCACATAGATTTCATAAGATTTATTTCTTTTAATTATCACAAGCTTCAATATTTAAAAAACTGTTATAACTAAAAGAATTTGCATTTTGTGTTTTTGTAACTGATATAATACATATACATCTCGTCGCGATAGTATAGGAAATTTAAACTGCATTCTATTTTCGATGAGGTTCTATATTCAAAAGAAAGATTTGTTTACGAAAGATAAAAAATTATTTGATTATAAAAAAGGTCTTATATTAAACGTTTTCTTATAATGAATCAATTATTTTAAATTACAGTTACCGATGACTTACGCTGTAAGAAAAAAATTTGACTAATTGTTAAAGAAATAATTATAAAAATACGCCTAGAATAAAGTCTAACTTTTCTTGAGTTTTATACAACATCTTCGCTTTATCTATGTATATAATATAATTTTAACGATATTATTTTGTGCTTTTATGTTAAAAATAGTTTTTTATAAGACTGATAACAACTATATGTGTACAAATTAATAACTAAATAATGTTTAACTTTTAGTAAGATTGTTATAAATATTGTTTATATGGATTTCCAGAAAGTTTTATGAAAATTAAAGAAATAGAGATATATTATAAAAATAGGAAACGATATTATATGAGAAAAAGGATTATTTTGATGGCATTAATTTGTGATATCTTTTTTTATTATTTTGTCGTTATTTGTAGAAATAATGTTTTTTTACAAGGTTTTATGATATCAGCTGAGAATTAAATGCCCAATGACCTTTTCCCGCGGCGGAAAAAATAATGCATGGTTTTGTCAGTAGATGGCGACATGTATTCGTCTATTTGATTCGTCAGCTGATCGCGCCGAACAGCGAACGCCGAACAGTTTTCGGAGCAGTTCGGAGGAGTGTTGTTTAATTAAAGTATTGTTTTTTAATATTTTGAACATTGAGTAACGCAACTGTACGAGAACACTTCGGGATGGAGCCGCAGGATATTTATTACAACAAAGCTGAATACGTTGAAACGGTAATGGTTATTTAAGCGAACTGAAACGCCCACATTATTGAAACGTTTACCAATATCTGAAATTGGAAAGAAATATTATAATTATCGTTAAAAGATACATACCATAGAAATGACTTGACAAATTTGATCGTTTAGCGACGCTTCTCGCGTCCAGATATTCAGAATGTAATACATAACCTCGCTTTTTCGCTATCTCAGGCCTCCGGAAATAAAGTGAGCAGGCTGACTGTGTTGTGCGGCTCGCAAAACATTGTACTGCATGGAAAGGTAATAGTGCAATCTGACGCTATCATTAGAGGCGATTTGGCCAATGTTAGGACGGGTCGCTATTGTATCATCAGCAAGAATGCCGTCATTCGACCACCTTTCAAGAAATTCAGCAGAGGGCAAGTGAAGTTCTTTATCATATTAATATATGCACTACACTGAGGCCCAGTTTCACCAACGTCGATTAACTGTAACCTTCGATTAAACTAACTGTCTTCCTTAGAAAGAGACGAAGAGTGATTTTAATTAAAAGTTACAGTTAATTGACGTTGATAAAACTAGGCTTGATAGTTCTAATCGTTCTATAAAAGTTTGAGGATACCAGCTTATAATATCGAGACACAGTTTGCAAACAACTCGACTCTTTAATACAATTAAATTCTAAAATCTAAAAATGATAAATTTTTATTAGGGTTGCCTTCTTTCCTCTAACGATGGGAAATCATGTGTTTGTGGGAGAGCGGGCAGTCGTGAACGCAGCGTTGGTTGGTTCTTACGTTTACATTGGGAAGAATGCCATAATTGTACGTATAACGACTTTTACTTGGCATATTGAGTGAATACAAGCGCAGTGCATTCACAATCAATCATACTTGTCTCGCTATAGGGTAGGCGATCCGTCCTGAAGGATTGCTGCTATATTGAGGATGGCGCAGTCGTGCCACCAGAGACCATCGTGCCGTCCTTCACTCGTTTTGCTGGCAGTCCGGCGACGTGTGTCGAAGAGCTGCCCGAGTGCACACTGGATCTCATGGTAGACTTTACGAAGAATTATTACGAGCATTTCTTACCGGCGCGCGTTTAATGTTTATTCATTTGTACATGTATGCTAATAACTTATAGTCAAGAGAAAATTTATTTTTTTCAAATGCATTATATATTTGTGCTCTGCACTCAAGATGAAATAAATATGTAATCACGTATCGCCTATGCGTGACAGAAAGAGATAGGAGAAGGTAAAGGAGATATAACTGAAAAGAATAGATCTAAGATCAGTCGCATGGATTTTTTAGAATTAATGTATAGATTTTGTTATATTTTTTTGGATTATATATAAAAATGTTCGAATCAAGAGTCTTGTTTGTAATTTAAAATCAAATTCTTTGTACATAATTATTCATATATGTATCGTAACCTTGAAATCGCAGCTGATTTTGACTGTAAATCATTGTAACTTGTAAGATTATTTATTTATTGTACTTTTGTATCATTGTACTAGGCAACTGATTTCAAGATTGTGTACGTAATGTCATAAAAGAAAGCTTGTAAGATTTACTAACCACATTATATGCATTTATTTTACAAGTAATCTATTTCACACAGTGTTTTGTACATAAAAGGAGGTTGTTGAAACCTTATTAAAGGAATAGAAATAGATATATATATGTTTCCTAATGGTAATTATTTTACATGGCATTAAAATGACGTTGACTCACGATTCACCCTTATTGCTAAAGGATACAAACATCCAACAGAATGATAAAACATGTCTCTAATAAAGTTTTTAAATAAAGTCTACAATTCAGTTAAATTTAGTACAGACAGCTCAGGAAACCAAATGCCTCTTAGTTTCTGTCGGACTAATGTACATTTTTTGCAGGCACTTAATCGAGGTATACCAAGTCGGTTTCTGCGCTTGACGTTTCTATTATCGCGCATTTCTTTGCGCGCCTAGTTTGCCTGCAAAAGAAAATGTAACAAATAACGCAAGGCATGGTAACGATGTCCCTCTTAAATCTTACCTCTTGTGCCACAGCAACTCGAGCGCAAGCACGATTACAGCGAGGAGTATTCCGTAGCCCATTGTGATCAGCGCGAAATCACATTCCGTGAAACCGATAGTGATAAAGCTAGTCTGACTCGCACATACTGGTTTCCTCGTATACAAGCGATATTCTTCGCGATATTTAAGTCCGTATTCTCGTAATTTTAGAGCTCTGAAAACATAATTCCTGATGCTGAAACGTGCTGAACGTTCTGAGAATTATTATATCATGAGGTGGTTATTAATTCATGTGTGTGTGTGTGTATGTGCGCGCATACAATACACAGAAAAAAGTGTCAAATTATATTCTTGTATATAAGCAAGAATCTATAATTTTATAAGGATTTCAACTTTTTATTTCAACTTTTTTTTCTTGATTAAACTATTACATAAACAAGAAAAACTCTATTTTTAATCGACAGCGTTTGGCAATATCGTGACTGTTCGACCATTGGTTTTGGTCGGATTAATCGTCACGTTTCGACCATGGGATTTGGTCTTTTCTAAATTGATTAAACTACATAAATACCTTTACTCAAAGTTTTCTTCGCGCCGTTTAACGTAATTTAGGTATATCTCGTTTCAAGATTACAAATTCTTGTTTATATACAAGAATATGAGTCTTGATTTATGACTATGAGTAACATTTCTTTTTTTCCTGTGAACGTTGTTAAAAATAACGCGTTGATAAAATCTGTCTTGATGTTTTTACGCTAGACTTGAAATTTCCAGGAAGTTTTAGGAAATTTAAAGTTTTGAAGAACTGAAGATCCAATTGTGAAGATAATTCGATTACTATTTACCCAGTTTTTATTATCTCCGAGTAAGGCGATTGTTCTTGTATCACGAGAAGCGGATATAAAACGTTTAGGAAATCGATCTCAGTCAAACCGCACTTCTCCTCCTCGAAGTACGTGTCTTGCATCAATTGGTATACCGTACCGATCTCGCCTTGAAATGCAAAGAGTTCATTTCTTACGCGACGCACACCTTCTTCTATGGACATCCAATTAGATTTTCGTCCTTTCGGCTCGATTCGCTGCTCCAGGATCGCCTTTCTAACGGGATCTTGAAAAGACTACCATCCCACATAAAGAACTAATTTGTTTCTCGCAATTATCTCTTACTACAAATAATTTTGACACCGTAATAAGCCAAAGTATTTAATAATATATTATATATAATAAAAGTTTTTAAATTATATTAATTTTTTCGCAGTTTCAATATACCGACCTTGAAATAATATCTATTGTACACTATGTCCTGCGCGCCCAGCTTTAAAGGACTGTTTAGGAGATGCGGAAGAGTTTTGATAGAATCCGTGGTAGATTGCAGCAAACCCACGATATTCGCTGTATAAGCCGCATAAAGACTCAGTGAGGCCAGTAACAGCATAAAGGTGACGATTCGTGATGAAATTCTGTATGGCTCGTACGCATATCCTGCGGGAGTATAGAAATTTTATAAATCTTATATTGAAAAAAATGAAAATAATTTAATTCGTATAACATTCGCGAAATAATAAACGTTTACGCGTTCGAAGAAGATGAGATTTAGTGGTAAGAAATTTTTTAACAACATTCGAGAATTCAAGTATATTATCGATTATATTAGCGTTAATCATTTATCTACCTTGCTGAGAAAATGCGCCTAAAAGAATGAGAAGATAATCGCTGATCGTTGGCTTATTGGGCTTTTCATTCCAGTCGGTTGCCGATTCTGCCATTCTGTCGCGATAATTTTCCCATTGGATTGTTAAATAGAGCAAACAGAAGACCAGAGTGAGAAACACGGCAATCGCTATCCAGACATTTCGTTGGAAGGGCAAGATAAATATGTTGCTCACGGTCGACAGTAAAGGCCGCCGAAATACGAAGCGCGAGCTGTGTAGATTTGTACATTAGCCAAGAGATGTCGATAACGATATAATAATAAAAGGCTATAATAAAAAGCTAAAATTTATAGCAAGTTTAATAATCTTTTTAACCAAGTCTACATTAAAAAATAAATTATAAATTAAATTATAAATGTAAATATAAATTTAAAATTAAAAAAATTATAAATCTTAACTGAAATTTTAATTATTTCCTGCTTCTCCTTAATGTTGCCTTTGAAAAGACAGAAAATCAACTTAAACTTCGTTTCAATTTAATAAGTAAGTAATTCTTTTACCAAGTATGTGTATACAACTGGATGTATTGTACAACACCGATACGTTCCGGTACGAGAAATGTAGCGGTGCCGCCGATATCGATCTCGCGCCGTTCCAACATCCCGATCATTCCATTCCAGGAACCGTTCTCGGCACGATATCCCCAGCTATTCGTGACTTCGAAACTTATCCTGTCGTATAAAGCAAAATATAGAATTTTAAGTCGGTGGTTAACGCATATTGCATCTTGTTTCCATGAACAGAAACAACAAATTGCTTTTCAATTAAAACTCTACAATTATTTGAATTTATTAGTAGTTTTTGTCAAAAATGACTTCTCAATTTATGTTAAGGGAAGATGTATAGATCGGAGTAAAGAAGTATATAGAAATTCGGATGATAAAAAATCACTTTATCTTTAATTAAATATTTCTGTGTGTGTATTTATATGATTACATTGATAAGCAGAAAATTAAAGAATTATGCCACAATGTTTACAGACTTTAATGAATTTTGGATTTTAATCAGCCGATTAGATACGAGTAAATACGATAATCGTGCAATTTTTATCAGTTACGATAATTAATAAGTATGTCATGTGCTTATTTTATTATAAGCCGCTCCATTTACGCGTCTGATTATGCACCGTTGCCCGGTTAAAAACAAATTTATCACCGTTTTTGGCATGTTACACTGTAATCGCCTGATCACTTCACTGCGGCCTCGTTAATTAGCCTTGAGCTCGAATTTTATTACGTCGTTTTGAAGCTCCGCATTCACGATTTTAAAATTGGTAAGATAATTCGTTACAAATTATCGCGCCGTTAAATTTATTTCACAAACTTCCTAATGAGATATTTGAGCGTTGGTAATACGATGTCGGAGAACTCACGTTGCATTCATCCGGTTCACCAAATGCAGTATCCAAGGATAATTAGCCTTTGTAACAGGATCTGTGGTTTTATCCTTGAAGTCCGTCAGATGATTGATCGTATTGGGGTCCGTCATCTGCAATTGCAATAAATCTTGAAAAGAATATGTCTTTTCTGTTAAAGAAATGTTTAAAATTGAGGCTATAAATCACGGCGATATTTTCGATATTTTATTATGAAAGCGGCTAGTATTTTACTCGCTCTGCTTTTCGTTCAATACAGCAATATTACACGTTACACACATATGGTGCGTTAGCTTGCAAATAAAACGCTTTGGCAACATCTTGTTGATATGTAAGTGCATTTTCTTGCATGATAAACGATTTGTAGTACATTTAGTCAAAGTACCACGAGACAGGATTTAAGAGGCGTCTGCTGAAGATCTCTTCTTCGTGCTGAGGCCACATCGAGAGTCCTCATTCGCAGACCGCTCTCGATCGTCCAGTTTCCACGATTTTCCCATATCATACCTCGCTGTGGACTCGGTCGATATACAGACAATAATTCGAGAAAGTCACCGTCGAATCTTCGCGCGAGGATCACATCACTGTCAGGGTAGATCGCCAAATCCTCGAAAATTTCCAACAAAGAGTCGTCATGTGTGAACGTTAAATTGGCGTTATCGTCGTTGTCAATCGTTTGTCGATCTTGAAAAAGCAGCCACTTCGTCGGAGCGACGAACATTCTTTTCGAATGTGCCTGTCATTTCACATCAGATACCGACCATGATAAATTAGAAGATTGATATAAAACATAACAACGACGAAATTGTTTGTGAGTCTCATCAGTCAAAGTGTCAGCGAAATATATGAAGATAATTCTCTTAATTTTCTTAATCGTCTTATTCTAAGATGTATAAACAATATTTTCGTCTGCTTGTACTTTTATTCGTAATGTACTTATAGCAGACATAAATACATATATGTTACCTGTCGTAAAACATCGATGGCATAATCGCAATCCAAATCCAACACATACAGGTTTCGATGTTCTAAATTATTGTAAATCTTTGGATCAAATTCCTCGTGGAAGTTACGAATGTTGTGCGTCAAGTAGTTGCTCGACAATATTTTCGATAATTTGATCGTGTCATCTGCGAAAGGATATTATACTTAATTCGACTCCGATAAATATCTTTTATGCGTTATCTTTATTAATGTACATAGTTAGATATTATTGCATTACATCATGTACAGTGGAATTAAGAAATTCTACATCCAGAATACATATATAATATATTTATTTATTTATAAATTAAAATTAGTTGAAATAATTCAACTAATTAATATTTTTCATTATTATACATGACGAACTATGACACATAAAAGAATTTAAAAATTATGTACGGAATGAAATGCAGCTAGTTCGATATCAATATAATCGCAGAATTTGTTTAACAAGAATACCCTAAACAAAGTAAATACGTAAATCAGTGATATTTTAACAAGTTTGTATGTCAATGTTTCAAATCCTCTTTAAGGCACACCTAAGCTTAATTGCGGGCGAGTTACGCCCGACTAAACGCTGAACACAATTTTTGTAACTCGCATTGCAGTTGAAAATTCCTTTTTTTTTATTTTTATAATTTCTTTTTATACCGCTTCTTCAAACTAATTAAGCGAGGTATGTGGAACAGATAAATCTACATATTTGGTCGTTCAGTGACAGATCATGAGATAGATAGAGCTACCTGAATGATGGGCAAAGTGTTAAAATGGAAATACTGTTATATGTGTGCTGCATACCAAAGAGAAATCGACACCTGGAAGATTGAAGTTAAGTAATCTTCCAGAAAGGAATGTCTATAATTTTCAAGTCATTCATGGAAGAGATCCTTTACTTATCGAAGTTTCGATCATCCAAGGACCTGGAATGTCTTGAAAAAATATGTGCCTACGGACCTTTGTTAAGGAAAGAGGATACGGACGTAATTGATGGGTGAACAGTTGACTATTTTTCTTAAGGGTCACTTAATCTGCATTGTTATCCCACAAGAATCGCTTCTTTTCTTTGGCTTTCTTATGTTTTCTCATTGTTAATTTAAAGAAAGGAAAGAGAAAAAGAAAAGAAAGTTTGAAACGTATTTTAAGAAACGTATTTTTTACGTTTCTACAGTTAACAAAAATACCTATTTGTTAAATTTTTCTTTTCAAAATTATAATTTGCTTTATCTATATATATAATAGCTTTAAATAGCCTTTTTGAAATATTTAAATTTATATTGCACTAATTATTATTGCACAAAATAAATCATTTTATCCATGCACATATATCCACTTATTTACTTAAATTAATTTTGTCCTACTGGTCTTAATCTATTTGTCATCGGACAAATCTGAGCTTATTTCTAATGGTATCCCAGGTAGCACATACACGTTTCAGAAATGTTTTATAAGCGTTTTTCCGAAACGTTTTATAACCGATTTCTAGAAACGTTTCTCATGAGTAAAAATGTCCATTCGAAACAAACGTTCGATGGAGAACGTTTCTTTTCCGATAAAATAACATTTAAAAAACTATTATTAGAAACGTTTTATTTTAATGATAAAGACATTTTAGATAAAGACATTTAAAATTCCTACTTTTTACGTCTTTTGAACGTGTTTATGACGTCTTTGAGACATGGGTGAGAATGTTCTAGAAGCTTTATGCATATATGTGAATATTGGAACACAGCGTATGTCAACCACTTTGTGATAGAAAATATTTCTACATATGCAACAACTACATTGAATAAAATTATAATAATTTTAGTTAATTTTATTTGTTATCTGTCAATTAAAGAAGCATTAACTGAAAATAAAAAAAACGAAGGAATTAAAAAATATGACATAATGTAAAATAAAAAAAATATTTTATATGAGATATGAAATATCTCATAAAATATTTATTTTTTGATCATTTAACCCTATATAAGTGTTTAAATTTATCAAAAGATAAGACTTATTGAGATAATTATTCTAGATTTACACATTTGCACTTTAGGCTCTAGTTAATTCTTTTTTTCTTGCACTGTGATTTAATATAGAAGAGTGTTTCCAATTTCCTCTATTATTCTCATTTTTGTGCAGTTAGCTATAGCTAATCGTTGCCAAAAATTTCGAGCGCTCCCTTTTTCTCGATAAACAAACAACATAGAAATCATGAATACGAAAAATCTTGCCATAGCTGGTGCACAGTTGTAAAGATACTCTCGCAGGTGGGAATAGAACGGGCGTCGCGTTGACGATAAATCTTACGATAACGTCGTCGACGCGAGGTGACGCGATTACGTCAATGCCGAGTGACAGCGCGAGGATACACAAGACAAAGAGGATCATTCCGATCGCGCTTATCTCCGCTGACTGACTGCGGAGATCCTTCGGGATTGTAGGCAAAATCGATCAAATTCATGCACCGTTTATCGTACCATAGTCTCTCCATGATTACATAGCGATTCCGCGTAATTCCGCACATTGTAGAATCGTGAATCCGCGAAGAGATAATGGGCAATCAAGATAACGAGCGTTATTACGACTGGTGAAATATTCAAGATAGACGTTAGACGCTGGTTAACGTATGTCAACAGATTATATACTTGGTATGGTGCTTCTCGAGGCACGATTTCGCCAGCTTTCCTCGTTCTCACGAGGTGCTTTTTCATCCCTCCGAATGCACTATTTGAGACGATAATGGCAGCGCGATATGCATTATGAATCCGCGAAGAAAGGCAGCTGGAAGACCTAGCCTACCTTCAATGTCACGTGTACGGCTTTCGAAGGATTATCTTTGCCCGTTTTCTTATCGTGAAACAAAGATTTGCACTCTCCGCATCTCCGGCGCGCATATTTGACGCACATGTTTGACGCATGTCTTCGTGTTGAATGGTGTACGTGATCATCGTATCGGACAAATTTATTTCACATTAAGCTATATTAAATGTCATTATATTTAAATTAAATATGATGTTAGATTAAACGTCGCTATATTTAAATTAAATATGATGATTGGAAAAAATTCTTGATTAGGAGAATCTTATTTTTATATGTTATAATAAAATGGTGCATAATATGTTATAATAAAATTACTTAATGCAATCAAGTTCGAAAAAGGACGGTTTTATTTAACTAAATACTGGATAAAGAGATAGAAAAAACGTTCTGCTAGAAGAATACACGTTTTTACAGGTAGGCAATAATTTTTATCGAGTATCAGTGCAAAAACTTCATTTGTTTATTTATTTTTAAGGAATTTTAGATTATAGAAAGAAAGTCTAGGACATATTCTAGAATAACAATATAATAGCTGTAATGCAGGGTAATGATTATAACAATAATGTAATTGTAATTGTACAAACAATTGTAGTTGCAGAATTTAATATGAATTATGATATTTAATGTTTATATAATTTAAAGCAGCAATATTATATTCTTCATTAAATTTTTGTGATTATGATTTCAGTATGGAATATCATAAATTAGAAATAGTTTTTGTAAATTCTTTCAAAGCCCAAAGGCACGAAACAAATAAATATTTATCTATTCATTTCTCTTTTACAGTGCTAACAGTTGGATTGGTCTATGACATACAATAAAACTTTTCCACGACACACGATGCTTCAGTGTAAGAGTTTCCATTTGAGGTGCGACAAAATCTGTGTAAATATTCCGTCATTCGAAACATTCGACGGAAGGCTCGTCGCCCGCGATGAACGTGCAAAATTGCTGTCTTAGTTTTAGTCAGTCTGTACACATATGCTACGCGATGTTATAAAGCGACAAGACTCGATACTTATACGATCTGAAAACTTCCGTCCCATGTGCATCCAACATGGTCGTTGATTTAATCCTTCCAAGTATCGAGTCATGTAATGGCGTTTTTTTAATTGCGCATTACACGCTCGATGCAATCACGTATACGTATACATTTACACACCTGCGTTTGTATTTATCTTACGGAAGAAAGGCGAACGTTGCATGCTAAATATTGTCGAAATTTACATGTTAATTAAATACTTTCTAAAGCAGAATTATATTTAACGAGGATTCGACGGCGGGCCATAAGTTGACGAGAGCACTCGAACATGTTAGTCATTATAAATTCCCAATTAACGAGAGAAAACACGCGTCAGAGGAAGCTTTTCACTTTTCTCGGATATTTCACTCATGTGCGAAATCGTGCAATGCTTATCGAGGAGATCGCGCGGCGGGTCTCCGCAATTAAGGCGAAGCATCGTAATCAGCGAGCGAATTGTCGCGCAACCAACCGATATGTACAATCGCATTGCAACATTTCACGTAGACAAAAGATGATTGTGCAACAATTTAATTCGCAATAGAACAGATTTCTCTCTAAAAGAGATTGCATCCTGTGTCGTAACAATTATTTTTGCATTCTTAATTCTTTTTTTGGTTTTAATAAATAAAAAAGAAATGGATAAATGGTCTAAAAAATGTATATGAATGACAGACACGGAAAAGAGTTAGAATCTTAACTCGTTGAAATTCTTTGATGGACTCGACACGCGGTAGTCGTACACGGAGATAATTTTTCGTTATATTTTACCGTTAAATTCACTACAAACTTGGGACAACTTGGCAACCAAGGAATTTTTGAAATATATAAAAGACATTTTACAAACAACGTAATAAAAATTACCAAGCAGATTGGTAATTTTTGAAAAATTATTGAAATTTTACTGTATATTTTAGTAAAATTAATTCAACATATTTTATATTTTATTGTAATAGATATTAATATTTTTTTAATATGATAGATATTAATCAGCTTGCATAAAATTCTTCGCAATACATGTTGTCTCACAACTACCGTAATTTTCAGGGTAAATCCTAAGAGAAAATTCTCTCTGTGTACTGTTTTTCAAGTACACGAAAGTTTCACAAATTGTCTTTATAATAAAGTATCCTTGGATAACAGAAATCGATTATCGCATTATGCATATTTGTTAAAATTAATTTTGCTTATGAATTGCAAGGAGCTAACAGATGTTTCGCGCTTTTGCAGATCATGTTGTCCGGTCACGTGGAGACCGAGAGCTTGGTTGCCGCTCGCATTGGCAGCTCGCGTGATTAGCTAGTGATTGACACGTGAGACGAGCCTCCTGCCGTCTTCTTATCAGCGCTTATTCACGAGATCACCAGATCGACATGGGCAAACACCGAATCGCACGTGCTCAGAATTAATCGTCCTCACAACCGCGAATCCACGGAGCGCGATTCAACAATCAGTTTTATTGCCGGTCTTTAATAGTCCGCGTGAGATGTACGACTCTTGATTGCGATCGAATATTTCGCTCGCATACAGGATGATCCATTACGCAAGATAAGAGACTTCGTGGAAGCGACTGCGAGTTTCCCCTTTTGCCGAGAGACGTGTTCTCGTCGCATTCTTATATGAATTTTGAGTTTATCTGTAATCTTAAGGTCATTTAAGGCGGAATTAGTTTAAAAATAACCATGCAATAATTACTAGGTATAATTACTATTAGAAATTATATATTTCCTCGTTGTATGTTGCCTCACCAGAATGCGCAGACCACTTCAAAACACTCTTAAGTAATCTTAATTGCAATGTTATCGCGTCAATGCCGGGGAATCCCACATTTTAATTCATTTAATTAAATGTAATGGAACAGATTGTCTCTAAAGGAAATTGCATTCTGTGTCGTAACAATTATTTTTGCATTCTTAATTCTTTTTTTTTTTTGTTTTAATAAGTAAAAACGAAATGGATAAATGGTCTAAAAAATGTACGAATGACAGATGTACAGAAAAGAGTTAAGGAATCTTAACTCGTTGCGATTTTTTGACGAAACTCGGCACAGTAATAGTGAATATATTTATTAATAGAATAAATTTTATCGAGACACTTGCCACTTCCGGAGTTTCCATCGTTATCAAATATGGATTGACGTATCGATTTTTGTGCTCGCGCGGTGATAGCTGATAATCAATCAGTTCTCCGATGCGATTGCATATTATTTTGACCGTGTTTTTTGTACCGAAAACGAAATCGCAAGAAAGTCCGTGTTCACCAGCCGGAAAGAAACTTCGCTATATGTGCGTGTCGGGCTTGATAAAATGGTTCGACTACAACATAGCTCGTTTACTGACAAAAGGAAAAAGGACGCGGGAACATATATCGCGATGCTACACTTTCTCGTCGCTCGAAACGTCGACCTGATAAAATTACGCGCGCGCTTTCGCCGCGGAAATTTTTTTTACGGCGCGACAAAAGTTTCCGCGAGACCACACCGAGACCGCGAACATTTCCACAAAATACGCCGGGGTGGTCGTAAATGTATATGTAAATTGGTATCAGTGCAACCTGATAAAACACGCGCCGAGTTTATTCCATGAATCACGGAACGATCGTAACGTTGATGAAAATATAACACAGGTTTTGTTGATAATTTTTGTTCGAGATGTACCAAGATAGGCAATCGTGGAACGCGAGACATCTCGATAAATAGCAACATTGTAATATTAGCATTTATAATATTATATCTGTGATTGCAATTAATTTGCGTGACGTATCCTCATAAACTGATATATCTTTCAAGTCCATCAATTCGCATCAATTGTAAACGTTAGAAAAATAATTTATTCGTTGAATTCGCAAAATGTGGAACGCGACAATGCCATTTACGTAATTAGCTGGCCGTTTCATCGCGTAGAACGTACACGCTATCTTTATCACAAATGCGCCACGCACAATGTATTCAATCTCTTCATCGTCCGCGTCATTTGAATTGGTGACAATGTTAAGAACTGGGATTGGCGGAAGTGGAAGGGACAAATTGGTATAACTCGCTACCGGCTTGGTCTCGGCTGCTCGGTCGTGCCAGTTTGTCGACCCGCGAATGAGGCCGCCAGTGATGGGGTCTGTGGGTCACTCGAGGAGGCCCATCGATGGATGACGATGACGATGACGCGCCGCGCCGCGAATAAGAGGCTCCGAGAGTGTCACGAGAGTCATTACCTCGTGAACGAGTCCTCGTGCCGGGGAATGAGTTACGATTCCGGTGCGGAGAAGTAGTTCTCGTTAAGAGACGGCAGACGTGTCCGCCTCGGAATTTCTGCCCGGCGACTTAGCGAACTCGTCGGCGTGCGTGTTATCTTTCCGCGGAACTGGCAGCACGTAGAACCGGTGATTTTCCATAACGCTTTCCTGCACGTTTCGCCGCGCACTTCTGAAAAGAGCAACGGATAACGTAACTTTAATGAATTGTTCTTTGCGATATTCTCTTTCTTCATATCTTTTCCGATTGACTCATAGCGACATTAGACAAAATTAATTTTTATATCGAATGAGATAATATGATAGAACACGTCGGATCAATCCGCTTGTTCAGCGGAATCCATATCAATCGTCTTGATTTGTTTGATACTCTTGTCCGATAAGTTTCGATTATTAATTATTTGCGATAAATATTGACGTAACTGTCTTGATGCCTCGTTTAGAATCGATTGCGTTCCTGAAATACGTCCGCTGTTGATTTATTTAAAAGTGTCGCGGCAGGAATTACAAAAAGTTATGTTAAGCTTCAGCTTCTTATTTCCATACGTCAATAAATTTATCTGGCCACGATTAGCAATGATCGATTTTTGGACTACATCGAATCGCGCGAGATTAATCACATCCGGTATCGTTGCGAGGTCGACGGTCTCGACCGTGTCTAGTACTGCAATTTCAACAGCAGTCATTAATCAATAATCATCCTGTAGTCCTTCACAGCGTGGATAATTTATTTAGAGAAACGCAAAAAAGGTCCATAGTCAACAAAGGACGGAATATTGCGATAGCTATTTTTTTTCTCGAGAGACAAATAGTTACGAGGTGAATCCTTTTGACGGTACCGGTCGACCTTGGCATTACGAATAGATTCGGCGATAAGTACGCATCGTAGGCATCGATCATGGCCGCCTCAGAAATGACTAATATTATTTTTTTTTCAAATTTAAATGTTCAGCTACTTAATATATAATACTTAAATGTAATACTTAATGTAATAATATTTAAATGTAAATGTAAATGTAATAATATTTAAATGTAAATGTTTGTTTGTTATAACTGTTCAAAGTTAGCTTATTTTGCCGCACGAATTATTCTTGTAGTTGCGTTTTAGTGATAAAAGAATGTTCGATAGTAAGAATGCTGATAATTATAATGCGGCACGATTGATAATAAAAAAGTATGAGTTTCGATTAGCATATCGGTTTTGTTATTACTGCTGTTGCTCGCAGACGATCTCTGAAAGCGATATTGCGAGTATTTGAAGAGTAGTATTCTCATGTAGATATTCACGTGTTGCAATCGACTGGTTAAAATTCAATATCTTTTGCATTATGCAATATGAATTATGAAGTAGCAATATGAAATAAATTTTATAATGATTGATACATTGTGAAAAACTGATAGAATTGAATATTTCCAGTAAATGATCTTGGATGTAGAAAAAAAAAGTTTAGAAACAATTTTGCTAATTAAATTATTAATCATTAATCGTAATATTTTATTAATCCTAATATTTTTGGAAAAATTTATTTTTGAGTGTCATTATAAAAGCAGGTTTTAGACAGTATATAACGTCTCTGCAAGAAGAATTGTTATTAATAGCCATATTAGCCTTATCTTAAGAGAAGCAAAGATAAATATTTTGTATCGAAATTAATTCAATTATTAATCAAATACTTGGTTTGATTACACTTATATTTTTGAAAATTATTGTTTATGATTTCACTTAGGCACAATTAGGCTCAAACACCTTTCACAATTTCTTGTGAAAGGTGTTTGAGCATTTGATTTAAGTGACATGTATCATATAGTCTTCAGTCGATTTTGAACCGATTATAGTCGAATATCATATCTGCTGTTTCGTTATCACTGATAGTCGTGCTGAAAATATCAACTCTATCTCTGAACGTTGGAGCCACTCTTTCCTTTTCTTGACATCATCGCGTACGTGAAAGCGTTCAATTAAAGCGTTCAATCAGTGGAACAGATAATGGGACGGTAAGTTGAAATTGCTGGCGCACGTGTGACACGCTTATTTTCCTCGTGCTGAAGAACACGGTGTGTAGTATCCATAATAATTAATAATCTTTATAGCTGCACTACAAAATACAGCCCGTATCTTAAGAGACTCGAACGACTTGCATTAATAATCTATAACTTACTTGTCATTAAATAGTTATCAATCTTCTACTACATGTTCTAGATATTTTCGAGTTTAAGTGAGTTAATAGAATATGAATAATGAAATAATAATAATAATAATAATAATAATAATAATAATAATAATAATAATAATAAATAGTGATAATAAATTACTATCTGTTTTTTTAAATATTATTCAAAGGAATGATTTATCTTTTGAAAACTAGAAACATATTTTTATAGCAAATTTGTACCTTTATTTATCTTTATTATCTTTTATTTAGTACTTGCTTTTGACATATGTTTAATGGGATAAAATCTCCTTCTGCATGTTTATAATCTCGAACGCGATCGTATCTCGTGCCATATTCTGACAAAAGAAAAATAACTAATTGAAATTAATCGAATATAAAACCCTATATTGTAAAACCCTATAATCATTTGTAGTAATTAATTTTTTGAATTTTTTATTCCAAGTTATGTTCTAAACACTTATGTTCTAAAAATATCGATGTTTCGTAACTTTAGCATTTAATCTCAAGTAGATTATACTTTAATAGATTATCTTAACTTGAACATTTATTCTCGAGAATACTTTGTGTTATAGAGATTTATAATTTATGATTTCTCTGACAATTTTGCTAAGAAAAAATTAATTTAGGTCGTTTAAATTAAAGAAAGTACAATCTAGGAAAATGGTTGAAGAATTTTGATTTATTAATGAAAGGTGTCACGTTTTTATTAGATACCAGATGCATTTTTTGCGAGAGAGGCAGCCTGACCTTACGCATCGCTCAAAGATTCACGAATAAAGGAAATAACGACAATCTCGAGACGCTCTGTACATATTTGCTCCGCACACCGTGCTCTGTCTAAAATACGACGCGTCGTATCGCGCATTGGTTTGGCATCTGCCCCCTTCGGGATAGATTCCCTCGTATCGTTGACACAGTTTACTCGGGACGATTTTACTTTTTCACGGAGGATTATTGTTCTCAGATACCTGATCGTTTTGTTTTGCCTTTTCAGTTCGTGGCTCGCTGATAGACAGGCAGGTGCGATTCAGGAAAAGCCGCGCGTGGGAGAGAAGAGTTGGGAGCCGTGCCGCGCGGCGCCGGTGGGGCTCCCACGGCGTGGTCTAATTGGCCGACATGCGCGAGGTGTTCGCCTCTAAGTGTCGCGAGTTCGGCCGTGTTTGTAACAGTGCCAGAGTGACCGTCGCACCGCGCGCCACACGCGAAACAGGACCGACGCGACGCCGATTTTCGGGACGGAGCACCTCTTCCTTGGGGAGACCTTCCTTGGCAGGAGACCTCTTCGTCGATCGATTCCTCAGCGCGGCCGGCAACATGGTCGAGAACGCGATGACCCCGGATCGAAAGAAATCGGAGATCAAGAAACCCGAGATCTTCGATGTGGACGCTCCCGCTTATCCTAAAGGTAAATAAGCAAGCGTTTTTTAAGTATCAAATATAGGCAAATGTAAATATGTTATTTCGACGAGTTCGATCTTCGAACGCACGAAATGTACCTTGTGTTTTGTTTGTTGTGTTTCTATCGTCAAAAGAGTACCCGGGATCTTTTTGCGCGTCTGAAGTAAGTGCGCCGAAATTTAAATTTGTTGAAATTACGATTTAAATGAGCTGCTATCGATTGATCCTATAGTGTAAACGATTTCTACACGATATTTATCCAATGTAAATAGCTTCCGGCGTTTTAGAAGTTATTGCGTAGTACGGAGATGTGACTTGACTTTCGATGCATCGCGTAAAAGTAGGTTTATGTGGTAGGAACAGAAATGTAGGAATGACAAAAGTGTTGAGATCTTTTTAACGATTTTGACGATTTGACCTATGGTTTTATGGATGTCCTTTGTAGGCACGTTATCGCAAAATTATTACATTTCCGTGTAATGTAGCGCAATTATTTTCATTCGACGTCCACACAAGGACGCGACTTTTTTTTTAATTAACGTGTAAAAAAGCCAGGAAAAATGGGGGAATATTGACCGAACTCGGAAAAAATTGTTCTGAAAGAAAAAACAAAACTTGCAGAAATTATATCGAAATTATATTTAATAATTAAATATGTACATGGAAAAAAATGATGTATCAACAGCATCAGTGTAAGTTGAGATAAAATCTATTGATGCAACATCAATATTAATAAATAAAAAATATCAGATAATTGTTTTAATAATTTAAATATTTGGTCAATAATATCCAATTGAATTAACTTTTTATGTTTGTGGCAGCCCGTGACGTCGACGTTTAATTGAAGCAACTTTATTTTTCTTCCGTGTACATATGTGTGATATATAATATATATATTTTTACTTTATTTAATAAATATATTAATAATCGTGATAAGCTCAAATGATTAGAAATCAAACATACATAACGAAAGGGAACAGAGCCGCAACAAGATGTTCGCGTTAAATTATTTTTAATTTTAATAGATATTTTCCAACCATAATAACTGCGCGCCGACTAATTGTCTAATAAATAACTATCTTTACATATATATTTGTATGTATATAGATACATATATTTGTATACATGTACACGTAAATAAAATATAGACAACTACTTTAGATAGCCTAATAATAATACGAAATAACGCGGCGAGAGGTTTATGGCTGCTACTTCAGGCGATCGTATTCCTTTGACTTTATCGTTACTCTCGACGGATCGAATCTTTCCGTTAATTATCATAATCTACTACGTAGTCTGGAAACTCTTACTCTCACTCTCGAGCAAGGTCAATGTTAGCAACGATGTTGGAATAGTTAATTAGTGAGTTCGTTAACTCTGTCGATAGGTAGACAATCTCGCGAGTTTCACTGTGTGACCATAGTCGCGAATTCCGCATATGTGACTTTGTCAGTTTCATGTAACCACCGTGGTATATATTCGTACGATTCGATACCGATTATCCATCTGCTGCAACTGACGTATCGTAATGTATCAAGTATGTATCAAGTATTAAATTGCTTACAATTTTTATTTAACTCGCAACTAATATGGAGAAACGATGTCATGCTTGACAAGGTCAGGAATGCTCCCAGAACTAAAAATATATTCTAAATTGATTTTAGGTGCAATTTAATAAAGCTTATCTGCTTATAGATTTATAAGATATTTTTTCTTAATTTTTTTATTTTTTCCAAATTTTCTCTTAAAGTAATTGTCAAATTATTTAATGTTGATTATCAAGTAATGACACTCTAATCCACATTTTTTTTTAAAATTGATTAAAAAATAATCAGAACTTATAACATTGTCTTCTTGAATTTTCGGTCTTTAGTTTTTTAGTATTTTGACTTAATTGCCAAATTATTTAATCGTTGGTTATTTAATAATCAAAGGAAAAAATTATTCAAATTGAAGTAAAGACGAATAACAATGACTGTGATCTATTAAGATAAAAATCAACGAGTTTGGGACAGCCTTTCATACTTGCAATGAAAATTAAGAAGAGCGTAAGCACATGTTTTTTTTTAATGTGATGGATTTTACGGAATGGTGAGCATTATTCGCAATTGCTAATTATACCGTGTGAGACCTTGTATTTCGCGTTTGCAAAACAAACAGTGGTGCATGGTAAAATCGAGTGCGCGCTCATTACATCGGCACTTTTACGTAAGTCGATCGATGCGAATCACCCAGCGGCACTTCGTTTGATGATGTACTTATTCGCGCGTATCTGATCCGATCCGGAAGCAATGAGATCACGTGATTTCGTTGGCATTCCTCGCGCTTGATGGGATTGCCTGAAACGACGAATTTGAAGCATTCACCGGCATGCAGTTTTACGTAATGAACGAAATAAACTGTGCTGTCAGATAATTACCCAAGGATTTTAATTAACTCGCCTTCGCTACGCAATCTCTCGTTTCGTTTGTGGCTTCCAGTGAAAATGTAAAACGCTTCCTTATGCAACTTTAATTTTGTTCCGTGGTTTTTTTCGATGCGCTCGTTGGTCGCAAACTTGACTAAATTGTATCGCGAATGCAAACGACATAATAAATGAGTATACTTTAACGGAGATGACAATAGATACATACAAGTCAAAATTTTGCGTTCATATTTTATTACAGAAACTGTTTTCAAGCGGATTTGCAACAAAATTTTATTGAATTTCCTTCATTCATGTAAATAATAATTAACTTTTTAGAACTTTCTATATGTATATAATTGTTTAAAATTTAATGTTGATTATCAAATAATGACACTCTAAGTCAAATTTCTTTTAAGAATTGATTAAAAATTAATTAGAGTTTATGAGCATTGTTTTCTTGAGTTTTCGATCTTTATAACTTTTTTAGTATTTTGAGTTAATTGCCAAATTATTTAATCATTGATTAAGATTCAAGGATTTTACTAATTTGTTATTTAAAAATATTTTTTTATTTAATCCAATAAATTTCTGGTCAATTTCATCTTATTTAACGACCCTATACTGCAATCAGGAACAACGTATGTTTTTGCAAGTGTATATTCGCAATTAGCGCAGCTTTATACATTTTCCGGCGAGAAGAATAGAGAAGTGACGGGCGACGGACAATAGCCGTGACGATTAGAGAAACTGTAATTGAAATATGAATAATAATAACAGAAAGAGAGAGAGAGAGAGAGAGAGAGAGAGAGAGAGAGAGAGATATATATATATATATATATATATATATATATACGAGCTTGAGTGGCGAGATTCACGTAATTGCAACAATGTGAAGTTTCGCGGAAACTTTTTGTTTCCATTTCCGATATTTTCCGCGGTCGACTGAGCTGTCACGCCGATATTCCGTAACCTCCTAAAACCCGCGATTACTTCTTTTTTTTTTCTTTGTCTTCGCGCTAAGACAATTCCGGATTTCTTTTCTCTCCGTGTCGCAACGACCAGCAAGGTCCCGAGAGTACTCGATCGCATGCGCCTTTCGAACGATCGTTATCAGTTAGCGATTGATACTATCATGTACTACCTACATATGACGATATTTTAATGATGGATTCGTTATTGAAAGATTTAAGATGATCGATATTAGGTTCAGGAAAGATAATTCTTTATTGATTTTAATTGATTGCCAGATTAGACTTCATACGATAGACTTTTATCTCTGCTTCTCCTTTATACTCTTGTTTATATTTTTAACCAAGGTCCGAATCGGCTTATTAACGCTTCCCGTACTTCTATTCCTTCGCGAATCTACCCTTGTCAAAAAAAAAAAAAATGAAGCGTGGCGTTATATAATATCGGGAATAGTCGCGTTTTACAGAGATTCTTTTCGATTGAAAATAAGTGGGACAGCTTTGTCAGAATTGGAAAGTGGTTGAAAAAAGTGACAACCGTTAATTCGTTGTAAGTCGAGTTGGTGTTGCGCCTTCCCAGGCGAGTCTTCTGAATTTTAATATCGAGCAGATGTTAAACATACGCGTCGGACGAAGCAATGTTTTTGAAATTAATTAATCGAGCGATCCGACTCGATTTACGATTAGTTAATCAGTTATGTAATCTGGATAACAAGCACAAAAGAATTATCGGTGAATAACGATAAAAATGTAGCATTTATTAATTATCTTCGCGGAAAATAGATACACCGTTCATTCACTTGATTTTTATTGAAACTGGACGATTGCAATGTAAAAAAAAAAAAAAAAATGAAAAATCAAACATCAATCAAGTGTCAAAGATATGTTACTCTCCATTGCAAAGAAGAAAAAAAGAACTAACATCTCAAACAACTAAGACGCTAATTTAATAAGCAATACTTGCGCAAATATGAACTATTTTATGCTTTAAGTAAATGAAAATATTCAACATTTAACTTTCATTTCAGTTCCGCAAGTCATCGTATCGAATGAATTTCAGTGTAACACTAATGCGTAAAACTCGCAGTTACTTGGCGAGGTATGACAGAGTACTGCAAACTTCGAAAGGCTTTGTGTAACATATATCATCGAGTGTGTGCGACGGCTTCTTCGATGATGAATCAGTCATTGCAAATATGCCATGTGAAGGACTCAAAATTGTTGCGATATACGTTCGATAATCAAGCTAACGGCTTTTCTGTGGTTTCTGAAAGACTCTATCTAACGTAGATTACAAATTGTGTGTCACACGTCAGGTTATTATTATAGGATACGTACCAATTATTCGTCAAACTTAACTATTTATTATTAGATAAGTCCACATAAGATTACGCAATGTGATTATGCTGACGGCTTCCTCGTGTCTACTAATTATTCAGGTAATCAAGATAATTCGTGAACAATACTTTAAAGGGAAACACTAGAAGCTTCCGGTTGTTTTGTAAAGATACAGACACCGATGACACTTTATGACAATTATGACGTATAAGTCACCACAAGAAACATAAAATGTTGATGGTCAATTAAATGAAAAAAGTGAGTTTTGAAAATTAAATGCGGCGTCATGAAGCGACTTTTTACGCGTTCTTATAGAATTCTTATAGAATTTTTGTCATTATTTAGCAACATAATTGCGGTAGTTAATTAAGTTAAGTTTCATTATTTCTGTTAAAGAGATTTTCTGTCACGAGATTTTCAATATTTTATAGACTTTAAATATTTCATAAACATTATAGTTCCTTGCCACTCAGCATAACCCGATGTTTCTTTTTGTCTCCGTAACCTTGAGAATAAGAATGTTAATATATGCGCACTCACATATCTGTCTATGAATAAAAATGTTATTTAATTGCAGTCAATCTAGCAAAAAATGTATTTCCAGTTCTCGTGTCAGCGAGTATTTCCGTTAGAATCTAGTCCATTTTCGGATTTATCTCGCACTTATTTCTTTACGTTTTTATGCGTTTTACTCTTTGCGGTTTAAAAATTTGTTTCGCTGAAGTCTGTTTCTCAGAATTCCATTCTATTGATGACACATACACACACACACACACAATATGTGTCTAGAGTAATATTATTATAAAAATTGTAAAGGTCAATATTTTCATAATATCAAAATACTAAAGTGTCTGCGTAAAACGTTAAATTTTTTTCCAATTTTGTCATTTGTCGGATTATAAGGAATTAGTAAGGAAAATTGTGTTTTCTGGTTGACAATAAAATTATTTTTAATCACGCGATTTAATGAGTGCCTTTAAATTACATTTATCATCAGGAAATGTTTATATATCAGTTTACGTTGCAGAATTTGTTTTATATCTGCGAGATGTTTCTTGGACGTAGTTCTGCAATGCGGAACCAACTCCAAAATCGTACCTTTTAATTAGAGCAAATTTCGCGAAATATTAGAAATAAACTTCTGCGCCAATGTTATCTCAAATATAATGACCGAATTATAATTATCCTCAAATACAATTCCATGTATTATAATATATGCGTTTTTAGAAAATTTCCTGTCCACGTGAAGTATCACTTTGCAGTACGGAACTAAAAATCACGAAAATGGCGCTTGGTTCCTTATTACGTAACTGCATCCAATTATCTGTCACGTGCTAATGAAGTACGTCAAATGGAGAGTTGACTTTTTATTTTAAGCAAGACAAATATGTGTATCAGACATTACACGGATATTTTCGGTGTTTTAAATGATACATATTTCAATAGAATCATACTATAAAATTGTTATCTTATCTGCATTTTCGTTATACCTAATCAATTTTAACTTATATAAGCAATCGAAAATCAAGCACAAGTAGCCACGGTCCGTTTCTCTAATTGCACGTGTGTGAATCTCGATTGCGAGTTTCTGATACATTTAATTAATAATGATAGATTAATTTAATTAGTGCATTATATTATTATACCAATTACGTATAGATTTACAGAAGAGACCGTTACATTACATAACAGCTTTAGCAATTTGCAATTAAAGAATCGTTACTCTGCTGCTAGTTGCTTTATACATATCTAAATATATTTAATTAAAATCATGTTTATTCATACTCTGCATGTACGATTATTAGAACGCAAATAGATATAAATAGATTTTTCGCTGAATGAATTATCAATTACGGAAATAATGAAACTATACTAACGTTTGCATCAGATCGGTCTTCGTCATGAATAATGTATCGATGTGTCGAGTTTTGCTGATATGTTGCATATAAATCAATTGGACAAATTAAAAAGGAGCGAATAATTAATTAAATAGAATTGAGATTTTTCCGATTAACTTGAAATAAAAATGAATTTAAATATTTACTATAACATAAATGTGCAATAAAATTTCTGATTATTATATGATACTTTTTCACAGCTGATTACCCATAAAAGACTTTCTTATCAGGTTTTTATTAGTTTATTTAAGGTATGAACACACTTAACACTGCTGCACCTTTCATCAATTTAAAAAATTGTAATGTAATTATTAAGTATACTTCTATTTAATTGTCAAGATATATTTCTATTATATCTTCGTCTCTGATCAGCCGACTACGTCACAGTATTATCTGCTATACATATATCGTCTAGAATAATAAATGCTTTATCTATCTACCATTCTACATTCCGCGGCATTCTTTTTTCGTTATCATAGACGGCCTATCTTGTTGCATGTACCAATTAACTGAATCATTATATCGATTGTCAACTGCAGTACGTTGTCAACCGATATGCTGAAACAAAATATACCACTACTAGCTTGATACCCGTGCTTCGCTACGGTAACACACATTTTACCCCTTTTCACTCCTTTAGGAGTCGAATTTCTAAATATCCCTTCTTAGTGGGTGCTTATGTCATGGAAGGAATATACTCCCCGAATTTTATGTTTCTAGGTTTGAGGGTTTGGGCTGGGCGTTGATGAGTCAGTCGGAACATTCGATTATATATATATAGATTATACTCATTTTACTACTTAAATAGAATAAAAAGTGTAATTATATCTATTTCTTAAAAAAAGAATAATTTTTTATAAATATATTATAAATAAATACATTTCAGAGATGTAATATTATAATAATGTAAAATATAAAGTAGAGTAATGTAGAAATAATTAACTATTTAATTAGTCCAAATGTTTTAAAAACAAATTGATAAAATTACAATCAATGTTGTATACAAAATAATCTTTTGACTTTTGAATTAAATGCGATAACATTTCACAGTAAAAAATTTTGTGTCAATGGAAGTCCACTCTCAATTTTGTGTTAAAATAACTCATTCATCGTGTTATTTTTGACATTTAGAAATGTTATATCGACATTTTTTTAGTAAAAAATGTTAAAAATAACACGATAAATGAGTTATTTTAACACAAAATTGAGAGTGGACTTCCATTGACATAACATTTTTTACTGTGTTCTTTGATATATTTTCTTTGATTATAATTGTTTGTTTTATATTATGTTAGTAAGTTTCCGAAAAATGAAAATTATGTTAAGTCTAAATAAAAAATTATTTAGAAAAATATATGTTAAAAATTATTTAAATAGATACAAAAGATACGTATATACGTATGTGTATCGTAATTTTATTAACAATAAAATAAGAATTTATATTCGATTATGAACTCATTAGAAGTTAAAGGAGAAAATTAATAATCGGATTGAATAAAAATATTTATATTTAAGGACAGACCCATCGCAAATTAAACAAATAATAATTTGCGTAGTACAAATTAAAAATAATCCACATAACGTTGTCACTATAATTTCGACCGACTTTAATTCTCGACTTATAATGATTAAAATACAAGTTGCGAGTATCAAATCATGATTGATGTCGGAGTAGGTGTCGATGGAGTTCGTGTTTACCTCCCGCGCGTTAATTGCACTTGTAACGAGCTTGTAATAAACGACTTATAATCATCGCGCTGATACTATTCCGATGCGAGTGCCGTGGCTTATATAATTAATTGCAATTAATGGCGCAAGCGTGAACAACCGGGGCGAGACCGGTCTCGACGGTAACTTTTACGTTGAACTAGTTGCTACGCTGCTCCTTTTTGTGTTTCGAGAATATTACAGCGCGAAGCGGAGTAAATTTGCGACATATCACCAACAACTTGCTTATTAGAAGTTTGCGGTCGCGTAATTACCGCTATATTTCATTGACAAGACTCATTACACTATTCTTAGATTCTTATGTACATTGTCGTACGCTGCGGTCTTTCGTCCGTACTTTTGCACGGAAAACAATTACTATGTCGTCGCGAAAATGAACAGAAGGATTTTAATATGAGAGAAGGATTTTAATACGCTTGCTTAGAACAATGTTTTCTAAAAACTTAATATCGAGGTTTAGCCTGATTACATCGCACAGCAATTACCTTCTCGTTTGCGGTTTACGCTAATTGCGAAACAACTGATTCGCAACGCGATTCGGATGAAGTCAAACGCAGGAGATTTTCTAATTTTCATCCGAGAATTCGAACCTTGAACGAATCGTTAGAATTAAGGATCGTTTTACGTCGCTGAATAATGTATATCGTGCTGTGGCCCTGTAATCTACGTTTAGATCGTCAAGAAGGAAACATTTTGTTCGACGAGGGACTTTTTAAGATTTCCTCGCATTAAAACGAGTCGCGTTTCACCGCGAGACACTCGTGGAAAGGAATATTTATGCGAATTGTTACAAGACCACGAAACATAATTCAAGAGATCTTATCATAGCGCAATGTCAAGTAATGACGTTAGACACTTCAACTAGGCGGATATTGCGCAATGTCGATATAATTCTTATATCATAATTTTTTGCCCATATTCTTCAATGGTGTCATTATTAATTAATGTAAATTATCTTTTCTTTCAAGAAAATTCCACAGTTTTTTTTTTATATAAGCTGTGTTTTTTTAAGATAATTGATCAATATTCTGCCTCCTTTTCTCTCTTATGCAACTATCTTAAATCGATTCTTTTACATGATTATAATTTTTACATTATACAACGATTCAAAGCATTACATAGTTGAATTGCTGTATTTTAATCCTCGCTAAAGAATATGTAATCTCGAGCATTTCAGATTAAATTATGCGCGACTAGAATTTTTTTTACAATAATACGCACAGTATTGACGCAACGAGTGTAGAAGGCATTTTTCTTCTTGTGTTGATGTATAGTATCGATCGATTACGCATAACTGTGTTTTTCCATTGCATTCGGGATTACACTCGGTTAATCAATTTGATAAATAATCGGCTATTGATAGTGTTTGGTTATATCTATAACTTGATTATTAATAAATTATAGAACTTTTTATATTGCACATTTAGTTAGGTTCAAAATTATTGTATCTTTCAAGTTCTCAGATGGTTTTTATATAAATAGATTAATTTTTTCGTATCGTACATTATTCATTTAGTATCTATTATTAAAAAAATATATATAAAGGGTAACTTTCAATTTTTGACGTGATTGATAGCAGAGACAACCTGATATCGTTCTGTTTACAAAATAAGAAAAAGAAAAGAAATTAGATATTAAAACAAATTTTACTTCGGTGTAGAAACGACAAATTTTCCATAATTGATTCATCCTCCAAAAACTATTATATTATATCAATCATGAAATATTAAAGACAATATTATTGAGACAATCATCATCGAAAAGATAATATTGTTGAAATTATTTTTGAAATTTTATCTCGCAATCATGCCAGAAATCACACAATGATTTAATCTCTTCGAAAAGAATAGGATTGGTTTGCATTGATAGTTATCGTGTCGTGGTATCAAAGCGATATTTTATCAAGATGAAGCGGATTTGCGACTTGTTGTTGCGACATACGCGATGAAGCAGCAACATTGCGCGCTCATTTGGCGAGGGAGCTCTTTAAAGATAATTTGAAAAGATTTGATAAACTTATTCGTATCATTGTAACATTCGTTGAACGCGCGGTAGCTTATCGGTCAGTATGTCTAACTAAAAATGACAAGCGATACGATCAGACAAATGATTAACTCTATAAGTAGCTCCTCGAGACTTTACTCGGAAAGTAGTTTTATGTCATTAAGTAATTACACAAGCCAATCGCATCACGAGAGAAAGAAGTGAATCTAAAACGCGCGTCAGATTCATCGTTTTTATCTCTATCATTTTATTGGTGACATTTTAACCGCTCAATTTAATAATCAGATTGTAATAAAAATTATCGTTTGTGAAAATTTAGACTTTCATGTTTCGAGAAAATAATTGCATTAGCGAGTCTGATACACATAATTGTCTCGATCTGTACAAATCTCAATTACAATCACGTGCCTCGCTTAAAATCTCAAATTCACTTCAATCAGTGAAAGTTGATACTCGATCAATCATTGTTATCAGTCGATTGGGATATTAATATTTACCAATGTATTTCCCACCGATAAATCGTGCTTAATCAGCGAAATGCCGGAAGGCGTATGATACGTCGGGGGTTTTTTTAACGACGTAATTTAGTTGCTGAAAGTACTCGGGGTTGTTTAGAACCGTGCAAATCACGTTTAATTCTGTCGGAGCCGTGGAAAATGAAAGTAGAAAGCGCCTGTCGAAACTCTATGCTGTTTCGCAGTCCTCGGTACATCTAATTACACTTCCGAACGTTGCGGTTTGTCTTTTTTTTTGCGGCCGCAACTTAGTTTGGGATACGTTTCTTAAAGTGTACTACGGAAGAAAGTATGATATATCTTCGCGCAAAGTGAAATTTCCGTGAATGAAAGTTTCACCACTTCATAAAAGAGAATAAAGGAAATGAAGAAATTTAATGGAAATTTACTTTTTGTGATTTAAAATTTTTTCGAATTGAAATCTATAATTGATTTCACAACTATATTAATTGTTTATTTGTTAAATACTATTGTAATTAAATAATGACACTCTTCTCGTCCCTATATCTATTTTATAACAGTTGCACAAGGTATTTTATGACAAATTCAATTATGTGCAATAATTGTCATTTGTGTTGTTAAAAAAAAGTTTGTTTAACTTAGTTATATCATTATATAGATCTTCTTAACTCTTTAAGGCCCACACATCAATCCCGTTGGAGTAAAATGTTATAATTTATAAGATAGTCTTAAAAGACGTCCCTGATGAAAGTTTTTTAGTTAAAAAAAATTTTTTTTAGTTTTTTTAGGTTTTTTAGGTTTTTTGGTTGTCAGTTTAAAATTACACTTTTTTTTTTTTTTAATGTACATAATTATGTACTCTGGCCCCTAAAGGGTTAAACAAAAATCACTTTTATTTGAAAAATCTTGGTATTACTATTTAAAAAATAATTGAGTTTACACTTAAACCAAACACACTGTGTATTATAGGTATATACATACATTCATCCCTCGATTTACACGGTACTTTTTATATGCGATTCTTTTTTATTGTCAGTAAATAATTTCTCCGTTTACGCGATACTTTTTATACAAGGTTGGGTTAGGTAGTTTTACGCGATCAGAAAATATATATTTCTGTAGTTTTTTTTTTTTTTTTTTTTTTTGAAATTATTACATATATCAATGATCTAAAGTTCTTACTTGATTGTACTTATATTACATTATTCTCACCTTTTTTGGCAGACTTGTGGAGTGCACACTAAGCTTATCCGTACAAGTGAAAACAAATTAACTTTTTTGCACTTTGTGCAAATATAGTAAAATAAATGTGAAATAAATATTTTTACAGCATACACAGGCTTTTCTCTTACGCATTTTCTTTTCTTTTTGGTACTTACTGGCAGACTCCATTTACGCGATTCTCAACCGCGTAAAAGAAAAACCACGTGGAACGAATAGTCCACGTAAAATCGAGGGACGAATGTATAGATAGTAGATATATATATTCGGACTATTTCATAAGCAATTAAGTTGCTTTGTATTCGAAAGGCGAGGACGAATTCTGGAAACTCAAGCCGCGCCCTCGGATTCGACCTCGCGCAAGAATCGCGGATACAGTATGACGAATAATATTGATGCCGCGCCTTGACACGAATCGTTTGTGTAGTTAATGAACTGTCTACATGAAATGGATAAGATTCATCATGCAAACGAATTACCATTTGTTTACTGTTCGCGAAATTATTCGAGATTTATATTATGGCAGCAAATTATGCGTCCCTTCCGTTTCTTAAAGCGGCTCGTTTCCCTAAGCGCGTTCTACGCGCAACATTTTGTTCTAAAAAAGGGACGAATAGAATTATTTAGATGCTTAATAGAAATGTTTTTTTGCTGTTGAACGATTCTTAATATAAGAGGAATTAATCTTTGCACGATTGTCAGAAAATGTCGAAAGATTTCTTACTATTAAGATAATCTCGATAATTTTTAATATAAAGAAGCGATGTGAAATAATTTGGGGAGATAATATATTCTAAAATAGTCATTTCATATTTATAAGAAACGAAACTTAAAAACCAAACATATAAGACGAAGGGATTTCGCCTGCTCTTCAGCTTCCTGTTGCGCTTTGTGGACGCCTTCCTCGTGACGTGACCGTCACGTTATTTTCCACTTAACCATAGTGGATAATGGATTTGAGGGCTTTTGCGTTTCCTGTTGACGTTTCGAAACTTTAAGGCATTTAAGCCCGAGCATGGTGCAATCGTCGTCGGGGTATATTAAATAATGTAAAGGCCGCGTTTAGCTGTCCGCGTGTTACATTCGCGTAAGAGCGAGTAATCACAAAATTGTCGACATCCTACTTCTATATTTTTAGTATAATTCTGCGCGGAAAGCGCCGCTCCACGAACAGAGATTTCTACGTTAAATGTGAAAATCTTTCTTTTCTTTTATTTAGCAATCTCCGTTCGCGGAGCGATACTTCCTATATTCGCGTTTTCACAAGCGACAAGACTTCAGCATTTGATTAGAAATTCAGTATTATTTAAAGGATTAAAAATTAAAGAAAAAAATAAAATAACGTTTGTTAAATTTAAGTTGAGAGAGACGTTGTAAGAGCCAAGCGCTGTTGATGGTGTGCATGAGAGATGTAACTCCTTTTATTTTCAAATATTTCAAATATTTTTAATTATTTTAAAGATAAAAGGATCTAGTTACATCTCTCTGCGCACCATCAACAGCGCTTGGCTCTTATTTAGCCAGTCTCTCTCAACTTGGAGTTCCACTAGAGCCTTCACATTGAGTCTGTTATATTATAAAGATTTTTAAATTATGTAAAAATACAATAATTATTTAAACAGGAATGTAATAATAATATATAAGTAATACTAATAGTTATTTATTATTATTAAGAAGCTTAAAATTTATTATTAAAAATTATTTTAAAATGTCGCGTGTTTTTAGACATGTAGAGTTTATTTTATAATTTTTTTACATTTGTTAGAACAATCTCGGCATAATTTTGATACGATGGAATAAAAATTCCTTTCAATTCTACTTTATCTTCGAAGACACTTTTATTGCAGGTACCTACTTTACTTGCAAGAGAAACTGATGAACCTCATATGATGAATAATTAACTGCAGATGAGAATGTATCCACAGTAGATATCGCGTCTTCTTTATCGACATAAATCCGGTCATTAATATACATGATGCCTGTATTATCCATGTGCTGCTGATTCGCTTGTTAATTAATTACCGAATATTATCTACTTGTAATCTACAATATTTATATTTTTATTTAATTTTAGTAAAATCAAAATAAAAAAAAATTAAAATTCGTTGGCATACCTCGATCTCAAATTTTTTTCGATTGTTCGTGATCAAACAGACCGTTTGCAACATATTTATTTTTATGTATATTTGTCGCAATTTGTCGATATGTGAGTGGCATAAAAGTAAAAATTGGATTATATCCAAAGTTGGGTCTTGTAGATATTTAATCAGCCGTACATCGCTTACGTTTTTAATTTCTATCGTGCCTCGTTTGTCACGCCCGATATGCGCAATCGCTCATTGTGCTCGTGTAATCGCGATTCCCTGCACGTCCGCGCAACACAAAATCGTACAATGCAATTCGCAAACATGGGAGAATGTGCTGCGTCACGATCGCCGAACAAGTCATCGATTGCGCAATCGTTGCACGCTCAACGACCCTCCGATTACGCCTCGCGGAAGGTGTCGCCGCGAGAAAAAATTAAATTAGAAAAATTCGCAGGAGGGAAACCTGCGTGCTCCCCTTCGGAATTTACGGCTCGATCGCGCAGGCACACGCCTGATAATTGTCGCAGTCCGCGGCGGCGTCTTTCGAATGGTCGGAAACGTGGTCGGCGTGATAACGCATGATGGTTCGGTTCGGTCCGCGGTTGGGAGTGCAAAACCGTCTCTCGTAGATTACAATTCGCGCACATATACGCGGCTTGTTTGATAAGAAGACGGCGCTATAGAGTGGCTCCGATAAACTCGGCTGCCCGATAAAAGTAATGAATTATATTTATTAGTATCGGCGGATTTTTCTATTTACGTCCACTCCTCCACGTCGCTTCGGCATACGAGACCACTTGCGTTGCATCTGTGTATTTAATTTTAAAGAATTGACACGTGCACGATATGTGTACGAATCGCGAATAAACGGATACGGAAAGCCGTAGTGAAACCATGGTGCTGTTTCGTTTACCTGCGAATTATCGTATACATACCACATAGCTTTCAACGTTTTTTTGTTAGATGGTTTCGTTAAATATGATCTCGGATTAAACTTAGCTTTGAATTTGGAAATTAAAGGGGGAACATATCAGGGTGACGGATCAAAAAATTGAATTGCCTTTAGCGTGTAGTTATGCTCTGGTAATAATTTATATTCGAACTGTTTGTTTTTATGAATTAAAAATATAGATTTTAAGCAATAAATTGGGAAAAATAAAACAATATTAATTTTTGGATGAGGTATTATAAGATGAAATATCCTCACTGTAAGTTTCTTAATGACGATTGTCAAAATAAAATTTTTGGATCGATTTTCCAAAGAAGAGCGGCGAAGCTTTCATTATTGTTATTTTGATTAAAACCACCAACATATTTTTCTGATTTTTCGGGTTTTGTTATATTCTCATATAAGTACCCAGCAAACTAGTAATCACCGAGTGCGTAAATTTGATAGCAAATTGTCGCCAAGATGGCAACAAATTCCGAATTTGTTGCCATCTTGGCGACAATTTGCTATCAAATTTACGCACTCGGTGATTACTGGTTTGCTGGGTATAGATTTTAAGAAATATTCTAAAAATCTCTTGAATATATGAATGTAGTTCCTCAATGTATGAACCTATCTAATATCCAACAATAATGTTTTTTTTTCTAACAATAATAATGTTGCAGATTTTTATCAGTGGACTTTATCACAATTATGATAATAAGTTGCACAAATTGCATTATACATACATTCAATTAACTCTTTTATGTCTGTATGTAGCAATCTGTACGTATAATAGCCTGTCAGCTCATTTACTCTAAATCTGCTGTTAACATCCCAGGTAGCAAGCACTCGTCATTTTGACGTCAATTGACGTCAAAATGACGGACTTTTGACGTCAATTGACGTCAAAATGACGAGTGCTTGCTACCTGGGATAGGTCCTGTCGCCAAACTTTTCGAAATTTATTGTACCTCTACCTATATTCTTTTCTCAACTTGATTTATGGGTGTCATAACCTTCCTTTTCAATCTAGTTTGTGTCCCGAATGGATACCATCTGCTGAGATACCTACTTGAGTACCTAAAGCGTTCTCGAAAATCTTTCACAACTTCATTATTCTTTCGAAGTTCGAAATAAAGCTTTAGAAATGTATTCTTTAATAATTGAATTTTTAGATAATATAAAAAATTGATTTTTTAAACTCGTTATCCCTTTAAAAGGTGTGCCCCTTAAAAGGAGTAAATAGGGAATTAAAGTAAATAGATTAGAATAAATCTAAATTTCTGTATAAGTTTCGAAAATGAGCTTTGAGTTAAAATAAATTAAGTAAATGGATTTTGTATATGAATTTAGAAATTGATGTTTAGCAGTTTGGTACAATTTTTAATGCCTCGATTTTCAAGGCAGCGATGATAATCTTTGATCTTTTTCAATAACAATCTACCGCGTGTAACACTGACCGTTCCGTCGGAAAACTATTCTGTTTACAGTCCCGATTTGAGAGAGAGAGAGAGAGAGAGAGAGAGAGAGGTCAGTGAGAGAGATGGGTCGAGATAATTGCTAATTAACGTTCGACTCGGCTTAAACTTCAATTACTTAACGCTTGATTAGAGGAGATGTGTTACGCGCCCGACGACCGACAGTCCGCGATTTCCTTCCCCTTTGATTTGCGCGAATCGCACATTCCTGCACCGATATAGCTTTGAACGCTACATATGTGGCAATCAAATCAATTATAGGCAGAGAAGACGACGCGACGACGACGATTCGCACGCACAACGCAACAAGCTACAAATCAGCTCTGTCTCACATTCAGGGGGGGTATACTCTGCGAAGAACGACGGCGACAGACGGCCGGAATCCAGGAGACAGACAAATATTTGCTCGTTACGTCTTCACAATTTCCACTATGGAAAATCCCGCGTGCCTGTCTCTCCTACGCTTCGTTACTTCGTTCGTAATCCCAAATCGGAATTCCCTGATGCAGACGCGAGAGCTTCGACTGACCCGTTGGCCCGGCAATATTTTCCACATATCTTGTATCTTGTTAATTATCATTTACTTGTAATGATCGTTTCATCGGAATGGGAAACATTTCCTTGAAAAGTATCTTCAAGAGCTATACCCGGGAAAAATTTGTTTATATATAATTACGTAGAAAATATGTCCAAAAAATAATAAGAAGAAGAATTAAAAAATAATTAAAAGGATAATTTTTGCATTGTTCCTTTAAAAAAAACAAAGTTTGACGAAATTGGAAAAATTGCCCATATATAATCATATATAAATATAATAATCGTATATAAAATATGATTATACATAGAATATTGTATAATCTAATCACAATTTGATTTTTTGTAAAAAATTAATCTAGAAGTTATTTTTCTAATTATTTTACAACTATTGTGCTTATTATTTTTCTTGCGAACAGAAATTATACATGAGAAAAAACATATATAGACATATTTTATATATAATTATTATACATGAAAAATTGTTTTCCCGGGTATAATATAATATCGGAAAGTTTTGTACAGCCTGCGTTATCAATGTAAGCTTAATATTAATATTAATATTGGCGTTTACGAGTTCGTTCTTCGCGAGATAAGCGTAAATATGCCGGAGGATTATTCGCGATATCGCTATTATTGATATCGCGAATGACATTTGTAAACGGAAGAGCCTCCGATTGCGATCGTCAATCGTTGGAAATCGCACGTCGGAACGTGACAAAGTATCTCGAAATCGGTATCAGACAGTCGAGTTCTCAAAATAAAGCTCTCTTCGGAATGTGAATGAAATATCGTCGGATCGTCGACGATCCTTCAACGGAATTCGACGCGATTGTGGACATCACGGTCGAGAATCGATCGCAGTCCTACTAAATGTCGCCGCTTGCCGAGCGCGTTTGTTTCTGTCTTTGTATTTCTAAATAGTCAAAATAGTTGTTGCATTAACGTGCAAAATTTTGCCCCGCGAACTGATTGTTTCGTTCCCATCATCGATCCGATCACATATCTAATCCGCGTTCTTCCGCGTGACGCAAGCTCGAATCGGAAATAAAACTACAAATAGGATAGAAGATAGAGCGGTTATTAGCATTAATTGCGATTAGCTATTTTCTTGTTAGATGTGAGGACATATGTGCATTGGATGGAACGGTATAAGTCGTATCTTCCACTATTTCAAGAACGACGTTACTTTGCAAAAATAACGTGAAACTCTGCTGCAACATTATGCAACTTTCACGCTACTGGTATTTATAAAGGATAAATTGTAAACTTATATATATAGTCAAAATAGAAATAAAAATAATAATTATAATGAATTAATTGCGCGTTGTGATCTCGATCATAAATTATATAATACGATATTTATTCTGATTACTCGCGATCGTTTATCAGTTTAACAATTTTATTAGTCACTTTAGAAGAAATGATAACGATTTGCGTCATTCAGTAATAAAATAGTCCCGACGGCTTTTTCGTTCGTGTAAATAATTTATTTGATCCATTTGAAGATGACTAATACTCCATGAAGCGGGATCCGAGATTCTCTAATTGAGCATACGAGACGCAATGATATTATCTTCACAGTGACTCAGTTTTTTCCTCCTTACGTTATCTGATGTAATCAGAGCTATTACGTATGACAATAAGATTGAAGGATTCTACCGCAGCCGCATCTGATTAGTCGTATTTTTAATGAGATTAAAGCAGTTTCAATAAAAAAAGATTCAGTGTAATAACATAATTTTGACTCAGTTTATCTTTGCATTTTTATTTTGCGAATTTGGAATAGAGATTTAATAATGCGTATTTTTTCGTATGGAAAATATTTTTAATGTAATTGATAAACAGGAAAAAATTAACATGCTACATAAAAAATATGAATTTCCGTTAAATTAAGTTGATTTATTGCTTTCTATCTAAAAATAGAGATTATATATATTTTATGTATGTATGTATGTGTATATAAAATCTCTGCTTTTTATTATGGGATGAACTGGACCGACGCATATTATATTTTGTGTTTTAACAAATAATTTCTGTCAGAGAAATAATATAATAATTATTTATTTTATTAATTAATCTTGACTTTTTACATCTACTATCGGTGCGTCCAAACTTTTGACTGGTATAATTGTGTATGTTATATATCTATATTTGTGTATATTTATAAAGCTACATATAACGTTTTATAGCTTTATACATACATATTTCTTTGGGAACTATATAGGGAAGTAGGGCGGTACATATAAAAATGTTTTCCAATAAACGACAAGAGGATGTTGGGACGACACTCTTCTATTTGCTTTTGGATAGAAATAGTAAGTAGGTAGAAATTGATTAAAATATTTGATTAAGAAATAGCATTTTGAAGACATTTAAATCCTAGAATGCTGTTTGGAATTTGTGATCTGTTGGGATGAAACAAGATACACGATAATAAGTAATTCTTGTAAAAGAAACGACGCGGCGTATCCAACACGGCAGTAATCCGCTTTACTTTTCAGCCCGAAGGTCAGAAATGAATCATACGGTTTCACCGTATGCAAATGTGTGCTTTGTTGAAATGTAGCCCGATAAGTGTTCATCCCTCGAATATGTAATCGTTCCTTAAATAGCGCTCATATTGTCACAATTACCGAATTACTGTTATTTTCAACGACTCATTGAAAATTGATAAAACGTTAATTTAACATTTATTAAACCAAATCTCAAGAAAACTAATAAAAATTAGTAAAATAAGAGCGACATATTTCTTTTTCTTAAAGTAATTCAAAATAACTGCAATTACCATTAATCAAACGTTTTCCGTTTTATTCTAAAAATGAAGTTAAAAGAGTAAGAGTCACTTAAACTTCTTTTAATTTTAACTAATTGTCTGAACGGTTCTTAGAGAAATTAAATGTGAAAGTATGGGCAAAATAAAGAATAAAATAAATTGAAAACGATACATATTTTCTTTAAGACGTATAAATAACGAATTCAAAACAATACTTTTTTCATAACTTGCAAAAATATATATATAAGAGCCGATTTCACAGTCTCCGATTAATGTGATCCTCCGATTAAACTCACTCTGCATCTCTTTCTAACTGTCCCCCTAGAAAGAGACGAAGAGTGAGTTTAATCGGAGGATCAAGTTAATCGGAGACTGTGAAATCGGCCCTAAGAGCCGCATTGAGAATAATACATTTATTTTGTTTGATGACGTAGTTTATTCAGGTTTTTCTTAAAGAGTTTCGGGACGGTGAAAGTTGTTTAAAGGAAACAATGCTTGCCTGCAGGGTCATTCCCCCGTATGTCTGAAAAGAGAAAAGAAATGTTCCTGCCTCTGTTTGTCGGTTTTCCCCAATCGCATTGAGAACAATCCATTTGTTTTGCTTGATGACATATACACAATCCATCTCGGTTTTTCTTGAAAAGTTTTGGAAAAGTCTTACACAGGACAGGACAGGATTTTAACCTGCAGGGTCAATTTCCTCGCGTATCTGAAAAAAGAAAAGGGCTGCTTCTGCCCCTATGATGCATTTAAATTTCGCGCCGGCCAGCGCAACTTTTACCGCGCTGCGCTCCGATTGGACGGACGGCTGGCGTGGCTGGCTCGCGCGCCAATCAGAAGCGCCCTTCGCCCGCTCGGCCGCTCGCCCCGTCAGCCCGCCGTTATCGGAGTACGGCGAGAGCACTCGGAGCAGCCGGCCGATTACACAAGTCCCGGCATAACCAGTGGAACCAGTGTGCATCGTGCCACGCGAGGACTTAACCTCGCTCTCTCTACCTTCCGTGCAACAGTTTGTCATTCGTGTGTCGCGCTCGTGGATTGTCGCTCGCCACCGTTGTCTCGTGCACTGTCCTGCCCGACGTCATCGTCGTCGCCGACGTCTGACCACTCTGACCGTCGTGAGAAAAGAACGCAGGCGCGTCTCTCTCCACCCGGCGCATTTCGGCGCCCGAACGGAACACGAGAGTGCTCGTAGGAGCAGCAGCGGAAGAAACACCGTGTGTGCGCGCGCGCGCGCGAAAGACACAGACAGTCGTTATCGCGCCAAACGCTCGTCATCGACGTCGTCGTCGTCCAGGAGCGTTGTGAAATCGCGTTTCCATTTTTTTTTTTTTTTTTTTTTTGCGTACTTCGTCTCCGCGCCCCACGTGCCCGAACGCGCGATGAATCACAGCAGCGAGAATAGGGGACGAAATGGCCACATTCTCGTGTGGGACCAGCCCGGACTCGAAGAGGGCGATCGGGAAAGAAAAAGGAAAAGAGGTACGTGTGTCTGCGTCGCGACGGCCTCGCCGATTTTACGAAGCGGACCGAGCGAGGATCGAAACGGGACACCCGGTATATTCGGCGCCGCGCCGTGCGAGCCGCGAGTTTTCGGACCGCACTTTTCAACGCGACTTCGTTGACATCAATCCGCATAAAAATAGCCGCGCGCACGAAATCGAGCGAGGGGAAGAGATTCCTAGATTCCTCCGTAAAATGCACGTCGTGTTCATTTAACTCGGGACGGACGTCGCGTCGGACGAAACGCGTTCGAACGGACGCGCGATTGCCGGCCCGAGATGCGTCGTCGGAGATATCTCGGCTTCGGCCGTTTCGTTCACGATTTCCCGTAATCCGAGACAAAATCGCGCTCGCGCGCGACGTTCGCCTCGACAGCGACAGACCACGTGTTCAGCTGTGCGGTCTCGCACAGCGACACATTCGTGCTCTTTCTCGCTCTTCTATCTCTCTCTTTTTCTCTTGGTCTCTCTTCTCACTTGTCAGTGGAACGTCACGATCATATAGAGAGAGAATACATTTGCGTTCATAATTCAACAAATTTCGGTTACTTAATCGGTGAATAATTCAATCGATAGAATAGTTTAGCTTGAAGCAAAATTTCTAGCTAGATTATAATTACATACAATTTGTTGTCTCTAATCCAATCTTTTTTTCCCATATGTTAAACAATATTAATCATTTTCTCCGTATTTATATCCATGATAATTATGAATTATTAATTCTATCTATCTATGTCGGCAGAATTTTTAAAGCAAAATTTCTAATGATACGATTTCATTGTCCCTAGTCTAATCTTTTTTTCCATATGTCAAACAACAAAATATTAATTATTCTATCCATGTTCTATAATCTATCCAACAGAATTGTTTAGAGCAAAGTTTTAACTATAGAAAAAAAATTCGTTGCTCCTAATCTAATCTTTTTTTTATGTACGTTGGACAACAAAAAAGTCAATAATTCTATCCGTATCAGCAAAATAAAATACGGGTATTACTTGACGAGTTACTCATCGATCAAGTTAATCAGGAAACAACGATTTCTGTTAATCAGGATTTGCTCCAGCCTAAAAAGCGGAGATTAACAATCTCTACTTCGAGATTTTACCCTTTATAACTTTCCGTTATTTGTCCGCAAATGCTAAAACAGATTTTATCTCGTTTTTAAAAAAGTATTTCTCAGTAAATGCGTTTTTTACGTTATGTATTTGAAACTCGCCGTGATGGATATTATAAAGCTTATACTGCCGAGAGTGATGTGTGAAAACGCGTGCAATCAAATCGCAATCAGTCGCATTTTACGCTTTAGGTACGCGAGGTGTCCTAAATAGGAAAATTTCTTTCCGAGAATGTTTCACGTACAGCGTTGCGTCTCTTCATTTTGCAAGGATGCCAAACCATGTTGGCTTCGAGTGTCCACGTGTCTCGCGACGATACCGTTTCACGTATTCTTCGTAATGTTTACGCAATTGTAACGCATGACGATCAGCTGCTTGATTTCCGCGAGTTTCGAAAAAGCCGGCGCTGAAAATCTTTCTTTACTTCTCGTCGTTTACTTCTTTCGCGGCTTTTATCACGTACGTCAGAGCGAAACTGTAAATATTTAAATAGCTGCCTCGCTACTTATTGTTAAACTCAAAAAGTGTGTATTTTTTATATTACTTTTTATATACAATTTATATCTAATCTTATTGTTAGTGTCACATCGCTCGTAACAAAGTTAAAAATTTTGCAATAATCTTTACGTGTGTTTATTATAACCAAATTTTATAGTAACATTTCAGAAGATTCAATCGAAATAAGGATAACCGAGATTTTATCTTGTAAGATAGCTTTTTTATACGTCAGCGATCGCATTAATCATTAATCCTTTGCGATCCGAATTATTTCTTGCAAATAAGCGAAGTATTTTCGTCTTCAATTTTATATAATCAGCTGATCAAACATGAAGAATTTTTGGGAATTATTTTTAGGATTTCATTTTTTCCTTAATGCGAGAAATAAATAAATGTACACGTACGCGGTTGGGCTTTAACGGCCGCTCATTATTGTCTTGCAAATCCGTTCGTTTCAGGTACCTATTGTATTTAAGACTTTGTTCTCTTCTCTCTTGAGCTCGACCGAAAGAGATTGACTCTATTGTGTTAATATATGCTATTTTACACAGAACAATATCATACAATTTCTCCGCCCATTTCTCCGACTCTTTACACGGATTTCTTTCACGAGAACAAAAAAAAAACCCCGCTGAGTTTTCTTTGAGGGTGCACGACCGTTCCAGTAGGAATTCCCGCAATTATTCATCATTTGCCGAGTGCTCGTAACGAATCGTGGAGATGCTATTAACTTATCAGCATTCTTTTTCTTTAAACTTTTATTACTTTTTTGCAGCAATACAATATGTATCTAAGGAATTCTATGTCATACTCTGAAAATAACACGCAAAAATACATGAAATTAGCTTTATAGAAATGCAAATCTATAATCAATAATCTGTATAAAATGTATTGACACACGATTTAAAAGGTGACGCAACTTGATTAGCAACAGAAGCCAAGGAACAACGCGAGAGAAATTTGATGAGGCTTCTATTAACGTATAACGTATACAATACGTACAATACGTGTAAAATAATTATAAATAGAAGTGCAATAATTACTAGTAGAAACGGCACGTGCCAATGAGAAACGGTAATGACTAGTGAAATAGATAGTAAGATGGTAAAAGCGTTATTCCGCATGGAAATAGCTCGCATTATCGCGGAGAGATTAGTTTAAACAGCATCGTTTCGCCAGGCAAACTAACGGAAAAAGCGGGTGTACGCGACGGGAGGCACTCGTCGCCTCGACGATGACGCATCGCGAAAACGGTCGCAATCTGGATAAGACGAGGGATAAGAGTAGAAATAAATACGAAACGTGCGTTCTTTCGCGGGAACGCACCGCTCGTGTAAGAGTCTATCCAGACAAATTTGTATAACGCATAAACATAAACATAAGCATAAGAAAGTTGATCGGTCCATATACATATACATGTGCATAAGGAAATGGACCAATCCATTTCCTTATGCATATGCTTATGCACCTGTGCAAGTTTGTCTGCACGGAAAGAACGGTTTTGCTGAAGTATCTAAAAATTTAGCTACACTGAGAAAAAAAATTTGTTAATCCGAAAAAATATTTAATCCGATACGTGCAACTAAACATGTTAGTTAATTAACTAAACATTAGTTGTTTCAACAATTATCCATTAAAATTTTGTAAACAAGAATTAATTAATTCAACTAATGTTTAGTTAAACTAACTAAAATGTTTAGTTGCACGTATCGGACTAAATATCTTTTCGGATTAACAAATTTTGTTTTCTCAGCGCAGATACAGGGTATAATAGCGATTACGTATAACTATATCCCTGGGGCGGAAACGTGAAAAGTTACGTGATCGCTGCCCAGATCTGAAAATAATTTTGTTGCACGATCAAAATAATTATGTAGAACACTCAAACTGATTGCTAAAATGTTAAATTTTTTTACAGCATTATTATCCTCATACTTCAGCGACCTGCTATAATTATTTTGACGGTGCAAGAAAATTATTTTCAGATCTGGTATATCTAGCTAAATTTTTAGATACTTCAGCAAAATCGTTCTTTCCGTGTGGATAGACCCTTACAGATCCGTTTGTCCGAATCGCACGATTACGAGGAAATCGCCGCGGGGATTTTTCGACGGACGCGCGGCGGACTCGGGGAACGTTTGAGAACAAAGTGCGTTTTTCTCGCGATACGACTCCAAGGTCGCCAAATGACTCGTGCATTTAGCCGCTATCGCGAAAATAGTGTATGTACAGCGTGCTGCACATTCGGCATGGACGGTAGGACGTTCCAAAATTCCCGCGAAGGCTCGTTATCCACGGATTTTTCGGTTGGTTTTTGAATTTTCTCTCTTTTAACGGGAAATAGATAAAAGCAGCGAATATTCTTGGGGGTCTTACCGAGATGAAAGGTAGGTTTCAAAGATGCGAGAGAATAAACAAAATCCTATTTTTCGTATAAACTTTATATAGAGTGGACTTCGCTCTTTTTGCGCAGTTAATTCTAAGGTTGGGAGAATTAAAAGGATTAAAATTTTGATGAAGTGTCAAAGTAGAGATTTTTGTCATCGAAAGATTATCTGGATCTAGATTTGGAGAATCTGTGAATAAAAAAGAGCGCAGGGAGTGCTCCATATATGATATCGCAGTCAAAATTAATATATATGTCATCTGTGCTCGCGATTATGATAACTTGTTGCCTATCGAATTTACTTATCGTCGCAATTGCAGCGAAGGTGGTCATAAATCACTACTGGTGATAACAAAATTTAAAATAGGCGATATTTTGACCAGATCGGAGTTCAATCTTTTCTGAGACGAATTTCTGCGTGAAAGATCGATAATCGCTACATTTTACTCCTTTATAAATAAGTTCCTAGGAACTTGAAAGATTTTTCCAAAAGCTCCTACGAAGAAATACCATAATATTTTGTGTAAGAAAATATAGATATGTTTATATTGTTTACATATTATATATTATTTTTAATTTTTATTTTTCTTATGTACAGCTATATTATATATTATCACCAAAATACATATTTTTATCAACATGGAGTACTGTCACTTCGCCTCTTCATAAACAAATTATGAATATTTCCTTAATGTCAAGATTTAAGTATTTTTATTCCGTTTCTATATTTTCGAGAGAGATCTGAGATAGATTTTTTTATCGGGTGGATTTTGTTCTTTTCATACGTGACGAACTGCGATACACCTCATATCGTCATTGGTTGCATGGCATTAATGTTTACGTGATATAAAAAAAATTGTTTTGATTTCCGCCTAATGGATTTTCTATATTTATCGTCAATAATAATAGCGCTTCAGTACCTATGTAAAGATAGATTATTTAGAAATCGCTTTTTTTTTCTCTTGGATCACTAGGTCGAAACGTATTGGAATAAACTTTACTTAACTGTTCAAAAATAAAACTTTCTATATATAACGGATACATTACTATAAATATACATTAATGCTAATTGAAATTACTAAAGATGCTTTAGTCCCCATTAAACGTTTCGTATAAATACTTTTGGTAGTTTTTTTCTTATTAGCAATCGTCACATTTAACGAATAATAATTTTTAACAGTAATATAATATTATGTAACATACATTGAAAATTTTATTCAATAATGTTCTTTGAAGGCCTCCCTTTAATACGGAGATACCATCTCCGTATTTTAAAAGCTCGCGTAATGATCGTGCCGACTGACGTGCGTGACGTGTAGACGCGCGTCACGTACATTTGTCCGTGTTACTGTTTCTCTCTAGAGATGCATAAAATATGTACATCTTGCTTGCACACATTTCTTTCGGTGTTGAATGTATACAGCTGCTTATATTATAAAAGTTTTAATTAAATGTGCTATCACATTCGATGCGTTCGATCAAATCTTTGTTGCGTGAATAATATAAAAAAAAAACGTTAATTATATAATCAATTATTAGGCGATTATTAGGCAAATATATAGTTTTTAAAATATATATATTTATTTAAACTGACAATCATCTTTTTTTCAATAAAGTGAATACTTGTGTTTCACTTTATAACGATTTATTGTTATCATTGCAAAATCGTTACTCCCACTAACTCAACGTTCTCGATTCTCTCGCTAGGTTCACCCGTTCCCCCGTTTTTCATCTTTTCGTTATACGCGGACACTTCCCAGTCGAGTCTGAATCTCGCTCATTCGTATGCACCAGCGGACTCGCACGCGTGACGCGCGCTGTCGTACACGGTGATCGTGTTCACGCGCGTCACGAGCAATCGTAAGACGCGTGTTCACGTGCACGAGACACGGCTGTTCCCCCCTCCCCCCTCCTCCTCCCCCCGCTCTTCATCCTCATGCCAATTCTCGTGGTTCGTCTCTCCAGCGCGACAGCTACGGCCTCCCTTCCCTTCCGTCTCGACTCATCCGCGCGTTCTTTCGGCGCTGTGCGGGCCGTGCCTCTCTGTATTTCGCAACACAATGAAGTCACACCGCTAACGCACACCGCGATATCCTCTATGTCGCGATATGCCGGAGCTATTTCTACCGGACCCGGCCACGTGCTCGACGACTGGTAATAACGACGGACGACGCCGTAGGTGCCCGATGACGGCCGGTCTTGGAAAATGACCGACCACATGCGTGCACACTCGACACACTTACACGCGACGATTGATCGATCGATGTTAATCCCCTCCCCCTTCCCGGGATCGTCTTCTCTTCACCGGCAGCCAGTGTAGGAAAAATTTGTGGCGAAATTGTTTTCGTAAATGAAATATTAGCTCTTGGTCGGCGGATGCTTCGGCGGGCCCGGGTCAAGTGTGAAATGCGGGGAAAATACAATTGCGAGTGCATGCACTGTCTCTACATGAAATAAATTTATTGTCTCAGGTCTCGTCATGAATGACCCCGACGTCTGCCGCGAGTTAATGGAGAATATTCCTCGCCATGATTGAGGATCGATAAACAATACGAGCCTTTAATTCACGATCATTTAGACAATTTGCAGAACTTTTGATGAAAAGAGCAATGTGATGACTGAATAATTTTTTCAATGGAAAAAAAACAACTTACTGAATTATTTGATGCATAAAGTAATCAGACGCGAATAGATTGTCTTCTTCGTGGAAGTGTAAATTTCTATAAATAGTTATAAAAGCTCATCGTTGATAGCATATTAGATAATGATTGTCAAAGGTGTAGGTTACTACACAGAAAAATTTGATAAAAACTAATTGGTTCTTTAATACATACTTTTTAAATTGCGTACAAATTGATGTAAAAATTAGAAAAATATATATTAATAATGTGAAGTAAAGAAAACGTTACTTTTTATATAATCGATGTCATCATTGTCAGCATTTCTTTCTGCGGCTTTTCTCACGCGCGACGGTTAATAGGTACGTCGATAAGATTCTCACGTAGTAACCTTATACGATACCGAATGTATCAATAGTATATATTCTTAAACGATCGATAGTATTTTTTTTTACGTAGCGGTGATCTCCTTTTTTGAATGCCGGCGCAGTTGGACGCGCATTTCGAATGCGCTGAGAGCGGAAAATTAATATGAATGGCGCGTCGAATATCGTCGAGTTTGCTGAAACACGATTCGGATGCCTTTGGCAGATTGTTTTGTTTAGATTAACGTGACGAATGCCGCTCGCGATTGTCCGAGTAGCCTTTTTGCATTCAACTCGAGCTGACGCGTTTCCCGGCGCATCGAGATGCATAATACGAGTGCAGGGCGAAGTGCGATGCGTTGCGGAATCTAGGAGTAAACTCGCGCCCTAACTGCGAAAATGGCATATCGGAGTTGGGCCGCCGCGCAGGAATAGACCGCGAGGCTAATAATATCGAATAATGCATGACCTGCCCATTTTCATTATATGGCTCCGTTTATTGCGATAGTCTTTTATCACAATGTCGTTAAAGATATCCGGCACTTCGTTTTACGGACCCATCGATGTGTCTTTAAATCTTCCTCTCGCGCATCGCGACACAGCCATATAATTCTTAAATGATCGCGAGGGATGAATGCGCGAGCGGCGATACGGATAAAAATAGAAAAACATAATTTATACATGCAATTAATTATATAATACAGACTCTTTTAGGTTGTTTTTGTCTTATTTATAGATTTTTTTTTTAAGAAGAGAGCGAATGGAATGTAGGAAGTAATCAAGCCGATTTTATTAACGATATTTTGAAGACACATTAAAAGAAACTTGTGCATTATGGGCATGTACAGTACGGCACAGATGGACGGTAACATTTGCTTATCTGCGCACATTTATCGCCGTATAAATGTTAAGGATATCTTACGGATATCCTATGTTCTTTTTTTGTAAGACTGTGAGCAATCCGTCGACATCAATTTGTTTTGTGAATTCGGTGAATAAATCTGTTTTCTATATGTTGGTTAGAATAGTTCGTTAATTCTATTGTTCAACTTTATTTTACTATTTTCGTCGTAAAATATAATAATTTGCCATGTTGAATTGAAAAAAAAAACTCTATCTTAAAAAGTATATAAAAGTATGTCAGTTATTTAATTATCGGTAATAAAACGATAATGAAAGTGATAAAGCAAAGCCAGAGATTGATCGACGTATTAATCTTTTAGCCGAAATATTCTGAGACTCACAATGGAAAATTATGGGTACCTTAATTATGTAATATATCTGCATTTACCTTTATAAGTTATAAATTAACTAATAAATTTTATATTGTATATATACATTAGGAAATGATAAAAAATACGAGATATCTCGCGAATATATCTTTAATTCATGCGTAAATAATTGAAGTATTTCTTTGATATATTCCGTTTTACAGGATTCATCACTCTTATTCGCTTGTCTATATTTTGGCGCGGCTCCTCTTCTTCCTGGCTGTCATTTTCGAAACAATCGATACTGTCGCACTGCCTATTGCGAGGCGTTTAAGAACGCGCTTGTGAAATGCGCACGATGAGAGTGCATTCGGCGGTGGAGTCACGGATAAAACGCGGTTGGATCCGGGCCAATAAACCCTCCGCGTCATGGCCTTCATTCTCACTTATCAGCGAACGTGCTTTGCTCCCGTCTCGACGGTTATTTTATCAATGATTCGTCCGCGGGATTTCGGTACGCCCTATACGCTCGAGCGAGGAAAATTTTTGAACCCCCGCGTTTACGTAAATATTGACCATCGATTACCGCAGCCGAATTCTTACTCAATAATCCGGCTCTCGATATCTTGAAGTGGAAACTTACGCAAGTTTCAAGCGACAACAATATTGAACCGTCAGTCACATCACGTACAATGCATGAGATTATTTCCTTGTAAATAAAGGGTATCGCGGAAAAACGACGAGAAGTAAAATGATAATTTTTACATAATGATCTCCCCTTATCCAGTTTCTGTAAAAATTGAAATCGAGATCTAATTTTGGAGTCAGCCAACAAGTAATAAAATCTTTACTTATTTTCTCGGGCTTTAATTAAAAATTAATAAGATATTTAACATTAGGAACTTATGAAAAAATAGAAAACTTGAAACCAGACAATTGTTCGAACTTTTGTTATAAAAGAAGCATGGTTTCAAAATTTTCTTTTTTCGAAAAGACATTCTTATTGTTGTATTGTTTTAGGATACATATTATTCATATCATGGTTTTCAAATCCATGAATTTAACATAAGCGACCCGCAAGAAACACAAACATTTGCACAGAGCTTTTCAGGTTCTTATATCTCAATGTTTTACATTTATATCTTGTTAATTTTTTATATTATTGATCTAACGTAAAACGTTTCGAATTGAATTTTTATTCGTTATGTGTCACTCGAATTTTGATCTTTGGCAGATAGCCACTTCTTGATGTAGATTTATACAGGGTGTTTGAAAAAAGTATTACATATTTTCAGAGCAGATATTTATCAAAACAAGAAGAAAATGCCCAGTAAACATGGGTCCTAAATCAAATATCTGTTAAAAAATGGGTCAATCTTTATCGTATATTGTAAGAGGAGCTCTATGTGATTCCCGTTCATTGTCACACCTTTCAGCCCTATTACGTCTCAGAGAATCACGCACTCTTGCGAATGCACCTGACTGCTCTTAGATTTGCTGACACACATTAAATGCGTGTTCCTACAAATGTTTGGGTTCGATATTGGCTGCGTTCGCTTTGGGCGCTTTCGTACTGAAAGCGTCAGTCTATCTTTATTGCTCATTACATGTTGAAAAAAGATGGAGTGATGCTTTCAGCACGAAAGCATCCAAAACGAACGCAGCCATTGTCGAACGATGCGTGCAATATGGGGATCGATGACATTTCAAACATTGCAGGAACGCGCAATTTTTTAAACACCCTGTATATACTACGACGTGATTACTGAATAATATCGAAAGAATTAAACGAGAGAAAGCTTATTGTTAGGATTAATTGCGATCTCTCTTGCAAAGATAATCTTTAAATTAAGGACAATTTAAAGTAGTGAATTATAAATTTCAGGTATTATAAATAAGCGAGATATTCATTAAACTTAATAATTATTGAACTTAAAGAGGAAAGAATTTAAATGTTTATTCGAGAATAATTAATGATTTGTACGCAATGTTAATAAAGAGAAACATAAGCTGACATAATATATGGAACGTGACAGAAAGATTTTCCAAATGTTTTCGGCATGTTTAAGAAAATTATGGAAAGTTATGGCAATATCTACTTTTAGACTTTATCCCCGTGATTAATCAACCCTTAGCTAATAATCCTACAATCATACTGACGTAATTGTAAGGTCAAACGCTTGACCCCAGATAATGGGAGATCGTTTTCGAACAACGCAACCTCACGTATATTGATGCTATAATTGGTTCCAATTTAATAAGCGAGCTGCAACTACAAATGCAAGAGCTCTACGATTATAAATAAACGCGGTATTCTTTTATAATAAAAGTTTAAACAATTGTCTGTTTTCAAATTTTCTATTTTTTCACAAGTTTCTAATGTTAAATATCTTATTAATTTTTAATTAAAGCCCGAGAAATTAAGTAAAGATTTTATTACTTGTTGGTTGACTCCAAAATCTAGATCTCGATTTCAATTTCTACAGAAACTCGATAAGGGGAGATCATTATGTAAAAATTGTCGTTTTACTTTTCGTCGTTTTTCCGTGAAACCCTTTATTTACAAGGAAATAATCTCATGCATTGTACACGTGACTGCGGTCAAGTAGAGCTCGCGCTCGTGCACTTTTCGAGCGTGTTTGCACAATTTTTTTTCTCGTAAAATTGCTAATTGTAAGGCGCGTTGGGTATATAGGAAGATACCCGATAAAAACGTTACTTTCTTTTACTCAACAATCGACAACGCTGTGTTTGGTCAAAAGAATAGAAATATACATATTCTAAGTAATTATCCTTATAATTAAGGACATTTTTCACAGTATTGCATAAAACCCTCGAATAATATATCATGTATATGCTTAGGGACCGGTTGTTTCAACCTGTTGGTAAGCTAACTACTAATTAAATCATATGTCTATCTTTGTCTAATGTAAAGGATAAACAAAGACATATATATGATTTAACTATTAGTCAATTTACCAACAGATTGGAACAATTGACCCTAAGTACTTTAACGGCATTTGAGGCACAAGATTAGAAGAAAAATATTTTTTACGATTATTCTCGCGTAAAGTCACAAATGATTCTCTTTCATACCAAACAACGTGTATCGCACGCGATTTTTAAGAGGACAGGGAACGAGAGAGGAGAATCAAAAAAGAGGCGGAACAAACGGGATTTTAGATAATTTATGCATGAACTTAAGAGAACCGGTCAGTTTAAGCAGCAATGTCGTCTGATGTCAATTGACTTAAGCTAGTTTGGCGAGTGGGCGTTGAAATTTATTCCTAGAAACACTTGCGCGAATTGAAGCGAATCAATCCGACGCGACGCCGACGCGGCGCGGCGCGGCGTTTCGCCGATCCTTCGTCCGAGACGCTCGGCTCCTATCTTATTATTTTTCTTCGTTTACTTTTCTTTTTATTTGCTCTCTCTCGGCGACGTTTAGGAGAGCGCGGCGCGGTGTTAATCTGAGCGTGATAAGAGAAGTACAAGCCGAGTGTAATCGGCCATGAAGTTTTGTAACATCGACCGAGAGGAAACGAGAGGAAAAACGAAGAAGAAGTAGGAGGAGTCGTTTGTTCTGTGTGACGCAGTCTCCGCGCGACCGTAATTGCTAACATAATAACACGTAGAAGCTGCGACAAGGTGTTGGTGTACATAGACGGGCATAACGGATATAATACCGATAATCGAATATAAGGCTGATAATCGGATATCTAGACATGAAAGAATACTGTTTTTCATAGCAAGTTTTAGTCACCTTCAGATTCCTAAGAAAGTCTCAGAAAATCTCATCAATTATATTGTTTTTTCTTTAATTACTTATAAAGTGAGCTTCGTAAAGTCGTTACAATATAACGTTGTAAAGTCTGTCGCTTGATTACAAAGATATTTGGAGTTAAATCTTGGACTTAGAAAGAGAAGGACGGTGCGTTAGATTGAATCTTTAATATTAATCGACTTGCAAATTTCTGTCAGGAAATTGATTTTACTCATAGCGAGACACGGCGTTAAAGAAATTTCATGTCATCGTACATCTACTCAGCCCACGAAGTTCATGCAAGCGACTATGCTATCGATTACATGCGGCCAGGTATGACTCACGCACTCAAACCATCGGTGATAAATATGACGATGGGTACTTGTCCGGCGCGGCGGTCCCTTTGAAACAGTAGAGTGCTCGTCATTCCTTGCTAATGTCATTAACTTCATCACAACCGGCGCGTGATTCGCGTAAAAGGTTTCCCGCTGCGATCAAGTAGAACCGATTGCATTTAGACCGTAGACACTCTCATTTAAAGTTGATTAGATAAGGCGAGATGAAGTTTTGATTCGCATAACGGTCGATCAGAATTGTCTCCTCGAAGCAACGATCTTTAAATAGCAAACGTCTCGCGATACCTCGTACACAATAATTTTTGGGACACGAATGAGGGAATCGTTTACCCTAATTTTAACTTGGGTCCCTTTCGACCTCTGTCGTTGAAATAGATCCTTCTTCAATCGCGATCTCCAGAATTATGGTATAAATATATTGAAAACTGTGATGTATTGTACTCGTTATCCCTGACGCGATTTTATCTTGTAAAAGTAAATATAGGTATATGTAAGAGCTCGGGCTGAAAAAGAGATCTGTCTGATGATAACGACGATACCGATAAAACACGTAATATAAAACGTAGATTAGCGTTAAATAGAAAATACCGTCGCGAATATATCGTCGTATTATATCATCACTGAGCGTGATTTCAAACTCATGGAATATTACCCGAAGCTCTGCATGTACTTCGTACAACGCTTCTTATCGTTATCGTTTTTCTTTCACCGATCTTCATTACAACACCTGAATACACCGAATTACACGCATGAGCGCCTATTCGACATCTTATTCGCCGCATCTTTGTGCCGTTAATTGGCGGTCGTCAATAAACGATGACGAATTCGATCTTCTTACGTCGACTTTGATCGAGTGTAGCGTATAGATCGTGGCTCATCGACATAAAATGTAACGAGACTTCTGTACTTTGTAATTCGTACGGATTCATGTTAATGGCCAACGGTGTTTATACATATCACAACCGATTATGATCTAATGACTCACCTTCATTGATTGATAAAGCTCGATAATTCTGTTGCAAAATGACGAAAATTCTCGAGTATCTACTTTACGTGAAATTTCTGTTAACTTTGTCGACCGTTGGAAATAAAACCGATGTTATTCTGCAACTTGAAAAGGAAAAAAGTATTTTCAACGAATTTATTTTCCTTTGCCTATAAGAATGACGGTTGGTCTTTCTTTCAAGAATTTTAATTACGCTGGTTTCGAAACATTGAATTTAAATTTAAATCGGAAGTGATTTGGAATAAAAGAAGAATTGACTTGGCTTAAAATAATTTTATGCCGTATAAAACAATATTAAGTGATATTCTGAGAACAGCAAAATTGTTTGTTGAAACACAAAAATTTTGTGACGTCCTCACATAACAGCTTTTACATATTGTTGGTATAATTTATTAGCGACGTTTCCGTTTGATAGCACGCAGCTCAATTAACTCGCGTCATAATCTTTTTTGGCGTAACCCTCACCTCGGCATTGGTCCCGCGATTCGTCCTTCGGTTATTTCCGTGAAAATTTGGCAGAGTATCTGCTAATATACATTAGCAGTTACAGGACATGCTTTGGCGAATATCTCGGGAGCGTCAATTAACGATTGCCGTAGCGTCTTTATTCGATTATCGGCGATATTTAGACTAGCCCTGCAAAAGACAGTATAACATTATAGAAAATACTATATAATATATGCAATTCTTCTAGGAACATTTGCCTTTAAACTAATAATAGATTCCGTGATCCGGAATCGATTTTACTCATTGTCAGTGGAATTTTCCGCGAATAGGGGAAGACTGAAACTTTTAGAATTTTAATTTAAAGCTTCAGTTACGCAGATATATAATTTTAATGAAAAAAGAAACGCATAGTTCCGGTTAATAATGCCCAACCATATTTTTAGAAATAATTTCTACAGAGAAATTGAGATTTTCAGTTCGTAAATTAAAATTAAAAATAAAGATTTTTAGATGTTTATAACGTATAAGAAATATTGAATATAACATAATACGAGATATGTTATTACACAACATTTCATCACCTGTCTCGCCTTTATTGACACCGCAATATAGTATCATGTAATAATAGCCTAATACGTCTCTTTATTCTTTCAGCTCGCTTTGGGAAGCGTCACATGGTGACTTTCATGATATTCCTTGGTATGGCGAACGCCTACATAATGAGGACCAATATGTCTGTGGCTATTGTCGCGATGGTCAATCATACTGCTATCAAGAACCCTGATGACGAGATAAAAGTCGTGGATGAGTGCGGACAGAATACCAATGAAACCGGCGCTGCCGATCGCGTGAGTAAAACAAAATTCTGCAGTTCTTTTTTTTTATTGCGAAATTGTGAGAGTTCAGTAGGTAGGAACTCAAAAATGTGTGTCCTCCGTCTTTGCAGAGCGCCGACGGACCATTTAACTGGGACAACAAGCAGCAGGGCTATCTCTTAAGCTCATTTTTCTGGGGCTACGTTATAACGCAGATACCGTTCGGTATACTTGCCAAGCGTTACGGCGCCAAGTACTTCCTCGGGGTCGGCATGCTGATCAATTCGCTTTTCGGACTGCTAGTTCCAGTGTCCGCGTACTGGGGATATTGGCCCCTGGTAATCGTTCGTTTCATTCAGGGTTTAGGAGAGGTAAGTAACATCTCGAAAATCCCTCACCATTACGATACAATATAATAGTTTGATTGAGACTCGAGAAGAGCGAGCGAAGATGAGAATGTGTGATGTTTCGGGATCGGTTATCTGTTGTGTCCAAATACATACTTTGCTACTTGCAAACAACTTTCATTCGTTCGTAAGTATATAGTTCACAGAGTTAATTGAAAAAAAATTTGATAAAGAATTATTTTATTTCAGTTCTTGTTTTCTACATTATGCATTGTCTTGAAAAAACTTTGATCAATAAGATAAGAGTCTCTGTCTCTGTGTATTCGCAGAGACAGAGATTTCTTACATTAGCTTTAGCATTATTATTACATTAACATATAATAATATAAGTAATTATAGTCATAATCTTAAAGGATTACTGATCCGTTTGAGTGTGAACGTTTTTTGATTGCACGGGTGTATTTCCTTCCCCCTAGGAATGGATTAATCCCTATTGCAGGGTCCTATTGTGCCTTGCACGCACGCACTGCTGGCGAAGTGGATACCGCCTAACGAACGGAGCAGGATGGGTGCCTTTGTCTATGCCGGTAAGCTCGTTCAATGCGATTTCTTCTTCCTTTATGTAGCGATTTATCGCGTATACCGAGTCGAGAGCTAGTTCGCCGCGCGAGAATCCTCCTCTCTGTCTGTGGGGCATTTCGAGTCTGCATCGAGTCGCTACTGTGGGTGCGCGCGCTTCTTGCTGCGGCGGGATTTGTGGACCGTGGACCTTTTCAATTTCTTGAGTTATCTTCATTTTTAACCATTCACTCCCACAAGGTCTTTTTTTGTTGGTAAAAATAGAAAGAGCATGAGGATGATTGGGCGCCTGATGACGATAACTAATCACATTTTTTTGCATGTTTCTCTCTTCCCATCGATAGGCGCACAATTCGGCACGATAATATCCATGCCGTTGAGCGGTCTGTTGGCCGACTGGCAATTAGTAGGCGGTTGGCCATCTATTTTCTACGTGTTTGGTGTTATCGGTACCATCTGGTGCATAGCGTTTCTCATATGGGTCTATGAGGATCCCGAGCAACATCCAAGCATCACAGAAGACGAGAAGAAGCTCATACTCAGCTCTCTCTGGGGTAGCGCCGGCATTTCCGTGAGTTCCTTTCGCATTTCTTCGCTGTTAATTAATTTATCTCAATATTTATCTCAATTTATCACGTTAATCGAAATATTTATTTCAATCTCTATCGCCTGTTGTAATAATATATCTTTTAGTAGCCAAACTGAGAAAACTAATATTCTCTCTTCTTTTAGTCATCGCCTCCCGTGCCTTGGAAGGCCATTGCAACTTCGCTACCATTTTGGGCTATCTTGATGGCGCACATGGGTCAGAATTATGGATATGAAACGTTGATGACTCAGCTTCCGACATTTATGAAACAGATTCTCCATTTCACTATCCAGGAAGTGAGTGATATATTTAAATTGGAGGGAAAAGAGTTTTCCACAGTTTCCCCGCACGAAACTAATCGTTTGTCTGTATGGTTTCAGAATGGTCTCTATTCGGCACTTCCATACTTTGCCATGTGGCTCTTTTCCATGTTTATCTCTCACGTCGCCGATTGGATGATCTCTTCGGGGAAATTTACTCACACTGTGACTCGCAAGATCGTTAACAGCATCGGCCAGTTTTCACCGGCTTTGGCATTGATTGCTGCTTCGTTTACCGGTTGCAATGCCTGGTTGACAGTAACCCTTATTACAGTGGGCGTCGGTCTGAATGGCGCTATTTATTCAGGTTTTAAAGTAAATCACCTCGACATCTCTCCGAGGTTTGCTGGGATCTTAATGGCCTTCACAAATTGTATCGCCAATCTCGCTGGACTTCTCGCGCCGATTACCGTTGGAGAGGTTATTGCTAAATCGGTAAATATATATGTAATTGGTCTCTTAAAACTCTAATTAATTAAGTAATTGAACATACAATATCTATGTGATGCTATTATTTTCAGCCATCGCATGCCAAATGGAGGACCGTGTTTATGATCTGCGCTGGTATTTATATCTTTTGTGCGACATTCTATGCAATTTTCGGTTCTGGTCAAAGGCAAGCGTGGGACAATCCAGATAAGGATGACGACAAGAACGAGAAGAATGAACTGGACGGTGTAAGAATCGTGAACGAGACTCAACATTGACAAGTGAATATTTTATCGATAAGAGTCAGTGATGATGCGAGAAAATTAACACTGACGACGTGACAATTGTGTCCACTTGGCCATTTCTGTTTATGCACATTCATTCCCTCCCTATTATTTAGCCATTCGAAACAAATCGAGTACATTAAGACATTTAAGTTAATCTCAGAATTGTATTTTTCTTTTTCTTTTTACCGTAATAATATAAAATTTTTCATGCTAATTGTCACAATTCGCGTTGTAGGTATGTTTTCATACTTTTGTATTGGATTGCAAAAGTTGTACATCAATTGCTTTAATGTTATATTGTGAGTTTCGTGTGAAAGACAATTCGTATGTGTGTAAGAAAGAAAGAGGAAGCGAGAGAGAGAGAGAGAGAGAGAGAGAGAGAGAGAGAGAGAGAGAGAGAGAGAGAGAGAGAGAGAGAGAGAAAGGTATATGTAGAATATACTCATAACCAAGCTACCGTTATAAGCTTTGGTTCACGTCATTCGTTGTATTTTATAATTTATCAATTTTTACATAATAATTTCGCGTATTATGTAGAATTAGAAAGTCGCACTTCAAGAACTGGCATGTTAGAGAAACGATGGGAGAGATGATTCTCAAAAGAAATTTAAAAAAAGCGAAAACTATAACTTGCAGATAAGCGAATTTCCATGAACTTACCGGAGATGTCATGACAACAAATAAATCAAAGCGGGTATGATTTTTACGAGATTATAAAAGCCGTTACATTGTTTCTTATAATTGTATGTCGAAATTATCTGTACAATTAAGATGTTTAAATTGAAAATGAATCAAATTGTATATCGCTGTTGTTTGAATATACGAATGCGAGAGAAACAGTTTAAGTTTTTTAGGCGCAATATTAAACTCATTTGTGATATACGGCATTGTTATTCGCGCAACATTAGCTTTGACAGAGTCGATATATGACGTGTATCCCAATAGCATCTCTGCAATCTCGTTCTACATTCGAATAAAATTTTTTAATCTCGGTCTTCCTACTTTGTAATAGCGCATTAACTGCTTTACTATTTTTTTTTTTTTTTTTTTTAATGGGATGTATGCGCTAAGATTCATAGAATAGATTTAATTAGATTCACGATGATCATGCCGGAGAAGGATTTGTCCTAGTGTTTCCCAATGCTTATCTTCAGGGTAGATTTCGTTGTTTGTAACCTGACAAACTTGTGGCAGCAGTATTAGAGCAAAGATCCTCATCGTTCATCTTTTTTTAATACATCACTTTTTACTGTAACTACTGCCATTTTGTATTGCGTGCGTGGATTGGATGAAAAGGGTGATAATAACGACAAATCCCATTTTTTCGCGGGGCGAGGGAGAGGCCGAAGGCCTTTACCTGTAATCGAGGCGTTGCAAACAGCACAGTGTGTACAATACAAGAATGGTGTTTATACATATTGTAGATATTTGCGCGTAAGAACCCTATTAAGTTATAGTTGTAGGTATTAGATGGTTACTGCTCTTAGTTATTTATATAGCGTTCACAAAGAACAAGAAAAGAATCATTACCTCCAGCCTAAAATAGAAATTGTCAAACTAAATGGTTTCGCATATAGTAGAAAGCATTTTTTTTTCATATTCGATAAGCCTCTCTTTTTCATAAGTTGCACAAACCGAACGATAAATCTGACGACAATTGTAATTTCTTTTTCTGTACGGTCTCGAGTATTGAGGCCACCTGATGAAATACGTAATCGCGCAAAACGCTCGCGAGGATAAGTCTGAAACAATCGAACTGTCTGAAAATGAATTACTAAATAATATGTATTAAAAATATTTGTTGGCTTATTCATCTTGCGATTTTATACGAAAACTTTGGAAATAAGTTAAGGTAACGGCGTACGTTAATTGTTAGTAGAAGGGATGAAAATCGATGCGAGTGCGTCCTGTGATCGTGTATCTACAAGTGCCTTCGACAAGTGGCGTTTGTTTTTCTTTTTATAAATAATGTACTCTTAAAATAAATTCTCGCGTTACGTCTACGAAGAAAAAAAAAGTGTTTGCGAATATTGTTTTGAACTCTCACAAGTATGCGAATTTCCATGTGAACTTGAGAAGATGTTAATCGAAAATTACTTTACCGCATCTCTTTACTGTAGCTTAACGCGATTAATACAACAATTATGAATGTAAATCGATTTGAAAACGAATACGATGGGAGATATAACGAGAAAGTTACCCCACGCTTAGATGATAAAGTAATTTAATGCAAAATTTCGCAAACTCATATTTTTATACAAATATTTATATATAATGTACATAGGACGATACACGATGTTACAACGTTAAACATATTTTTATTGTTGGGATTGTAAAACATATGTGATAATAGAACTGCAAGTGAATAAAATAAGGTACAGCCGTAATAAATTGTTAGTTATTTATTATTATAGTTTTATTAATATGCTATTTCCTTTATAAAGTTTGTGAAATGTTTTATAACAAAACGTCTGTATCTCTTTTGGGAACAAAATATCGATTTAACAATATAATAGGTTCATTCAGCATTGCAGTAGATTGTATCAACCGTGTTCGTATTAACAACATTTTTGGTCGCAAGCGCTAAAAAATAGGGGATTTTTTGAATTTTTTTTTGAAAAGAAACTGTTGATCCGATCAATTGTTTATTGTTTGTATAAGCTTATTTATTAACATTTTAATGTAAGATATTTTTTTTCAAATTTATTTATTGAAAGTTTTGTTTGCAAATCTCCTTTTTGCGAGATGTCTGAAAAAACCTTCTCGACCATCTTAACTAGTCTTTGGGTGAAAGAAAAATAGTCATGTATAATATAATCTTCACATATATGGCTATTGCGTAAACTATTAGAATGAAGCAAAAAGAAAGATTAGAAAGTAACAAAGTGTGTTGTTCCGAACAATCGAAATGTATTCTCTTATCTAAAACAATACCGACCTGACTTCGGCATATGAAATTTCATATATTTTGTTGAATTCTTCAAACCTTTTTAAATATCGTCTATAAGAAAAGACACTCTATTGACAAAATTACATTTTTTCTATTTCGAATATGATGTATCGCGTATCGCGAATATTACTTTGGATGTTCATTAACATAGATTGATTAATATTCAAAGGAAGATGGAAAATTATCGTTAATTATCGAAACATTTCTGAAAACTATTTTCAAAATATCCATTCGTAAGCGGAATTATGCACAAAGTACATATCATTACGTTACGTGTAAGAATATTGAGTTTTGGAACTGATTGATCAAATCTCAAATACTCATTCATAATAAGCGATATGGCATAATTCTGATCCTTATAATAAATGGTCCTCATAATAAATCCTTGCAATGAACTATGTTATTAGAAAATAGCAAGATACTTGGCGCTGATTTTTCTCAGCCTCATTCTCTTGCTTCTCTTGCAATGGAAGAGACAGGGATATAAAATAAAAATTTACTTTGTTCGACGTAAATCTCTTGATACAGAATTGCAGGTAATCTGTGATAAGGAGTAATGTTAAGCACCTAATTTGGCTAATGTCAGAAACTATGCTTTTTCTTTAGCTAATAGAATATTGATATTATAAAATTAATCCAACTTTGTGACATAATTACAATGTATAAAGAATACACGTTTATCAAGATTAAAAAAAAAGAGATTTGATGAACGAAACAAGGTACATAAATTCGACAATATAAATCTGTCTTATATTATACATATATATCTTAATTTAATAATATGCATGAAATTGAACTTATTTTAAATTATACCTTGAAGTAAAATGTTTTAAAAAATTATGAATTTTATCCTATCTGTTGAAAATTAAATATGATATCAACTGATATAATAATTTATCGACTTATTGAAAGTTTATCATTTTATTGAAAAATATGAAAAAATTATGTAGAATGCACATGAGTATTATGGAGCAGAGTTATTTACTTCTGTATTTATCCTGAATTATAAATAATTTTTATTTCAGAGATTTGTTATAAATTTTGATTTTGCTTTTATACTTTTTTAATGAAGTGATAAATTTTTACATTAGTCGATATTTATTCAATTTTTAACAGATCAGTTAAAATGCATAATGTTTTATAACATTATATTTCAAGATATAGTTTAAAATAAGTTTAATTTTATGCATGCATGATTATATATATATATATATATATATATATATATATTCCCATTGCAATTTGAATTAAATATATGTATATACACGTGTGTGTGTATACCACATGTGTAGGGGGAAGTGGTGGACATTGATACGATTTTTTTCAAGAGTTAAATAAATATTTTTGCAGATAGATTAAGATAAATGTAATAGGTTAAATTTAAAGGCTTGTCCTTCTACTTACGTGTTTTGATTGCCTTTTTGCTGTAGGTTAATAATAAGAAATGTTATAACATTTTTTGTAAAAAATGAAATTTGTGTCAATGATCTATATTAATATTATTCCGAAGATGTTTCCTAATCGATACAATGTATCAGTCGCAGTTTGAATAGATTTATCCTTTATCTTAACAGTCTTGTCAAACAAACTTTGCATAATTTCTCTATCATTAGGCTGCCAATAATCATACTCTATCATTGGAATATTTAATTCATTAGAACGTTTCTCTTCTAATAGCGTCGACTAAAGTAGGATCAGAATGTTCAGTTTGGACCTCCTAAAGATAGAGATGAAAAATTTTACAAATTTATATTTCTATCTACGATGTAATCTTCTTTTTAAGATGAATTATGGCTCATTACATGAAAACGGGATGTAACATTTTACAATTTGTTGTTATAAAAAATGTCATACTTCACTTACAATAATCTTTATATCTTTATATATTCTGTTCCGGATTCGCCGTTACTCATGAATTCAAGTTCCTTATATTTACATATTGACGGACGACCACAGCGTGTAGTCAATCACGCATATACGCGTCTCTGACAATGGTATCACGCGCGGGCCATGCTTCCGCATACCTGCGCCGCTTCCAAACTCGAAGTTTCGCGTGTTGTGCGACGATCCCGCGAGCTCAGTTCAAGCTTGACGGACCTTTGATCTAGACCTATCGGTCTAATCGGTAACGAGACTATTTCTCGCGCAGTAAAGTTCCTATGTTCTGACGAGGAAGTGCGGGCGTGATTCACGAGAATCGAGTCAAAACCGGCCTCCCGTGATATTGGGAGCGAGCTGGTTGCGAGTGGAGTACGCTCTCCTCGCGGGTTCAATTGTCCTCGTCAGCGACGCAGCGAGAGTCTGTGCTACTGGGCGTTGCGAGATCTCCGTTCTATTCTCGCGTCTCAAGATTTCCGCGCTGTTCCGTCTTTTGACAGCCATCGCAATACCCGCTGTAAGTCCACAACCATTTACTGACGACGCGGACGTAATATAACTGCAGCAATATCTGTCTCTTCTTTTAAAATGTCTATGCCCGAGGTTGCTTGACCAATGATCATATTTGGATGATCGTTCCTACGCGGAAAATGAATATTTGGTTGAATAATTCGGTCATAAGATTAAGTAAAGTTATTAACAAATCAAGCATCTCTTGTGACAATAAAGTATGATTATATATAAGTGATATTAATTGCATTCTGTAATTTTCAATTAATTTCTAAATAATAAAATCAAATCTTAATTAAAGATATAAACAATTTATGAAAATATTATCTTTTGACGGTAAACATAAATAGAAAATGTATTTTAACCGAAAAAGAGAAGTAACCGCCGTTGTACCTACAGTTACTACTTTTCAACAACAAATTAGTGAAATTATTAACGGTAAATTTCACTCGTAACATTAATAGTTACGCAGTTACGTTTGATTATTCCATAAGAATAAGAATTTGGAATTTCACTTCTTAACGTTACTTTATACATTTCAATTAATTTACTTAATTTCCACATTCTCTAATACAGTGAAATTAAAAATATTGACTAATGTAAGAACTTGTATTTTACTTCTTAACGTTACTCTATGCATTTCAATTCATTTACTTAATTTCCACGTTCTCTGATACAGTGAAATTATAAAAATATTGACTAATGTAACAACTTGTATCCATGTTACTAAAAATCGATCTCTCAGTTATGTAGCCAAATAAATTGTCATTTTTTAATAAAATCCCTAAGATTAATTGTCTATATTTTGAACAACTTTTGTCTTTTATGTCTTCCTTTATAATAATGCATATAAAATGTAGGTATACATGAATATATGATTACATAAAGTTAATATATATACATATATCAAATTCCGCATCTTAATTATATTTTTTTAGCCGAGAATGATATTTTATTTATTTCATAGACATTTTCTTTTTATGTTTACCGCTAAAAATCATATAATAATATATCAATATTTCATGTTAATATCAAGAAAAAAGTAAAACGAAAGACTACTTCTTAGTTATTGAGTAACGGTAACAATAACGTGTTTCTTTTATCAAGTAACTTTTCTATCCTGATATCAACTTAATTAAAATTTTGATGAAAAAAAGTACCCGTCAATGTAAACCAAGCCTTTCTCCTTGGCAATACGCAAAGCTTCTTTATGTGCTTGTGATATATTCTGTATATCCTGATAGACGACTCTTGCTTTGAAAGACTTACAGTACGTATTGATTACTTTTTCAGCTGCCATTGATTCCGGTATCACCACAGTCACCGGTGTGTCCAACTCGTTTCCAAAATAGCAGAGAGTTCCAACGAAACCTCCCGTTGAGATGTCTTCCTTTATAATAATGCATATAAAATGTAAGTATATGATACATAAAGTTAATATACATATATCAAGTTCCGCATCTTAATTATTCTTTTAACCGAGAATGATATTTCATTTATTTCATGGACATTTTCTATTTATGTTTACCGCTAAAAATCATATAACAATATATCAGTATTTCATGTTAATATGAAGAAAAAAATAACGAAGACTATTTCTTAGTTATTGAGAAACGGTAACAATAACGTGTTCCTTTTATCAAATAACTTTTCTATCCCGATATCAACTTAATTAAAATTTTGATAAAAAAGAGTAGCCGTCAATGTAAACCAATCCTTTCTCCTTGGCAATACGCAAAGCTTCTTTTTTGTGCTTATGATATATTCTGTATACCCTGATAGACGACTCTTGCTTTGAAAGACTTACAGCACGTATTGATTACTTTTTCACCTGCCATTGATTTCAGTATCACCACACTCACTGGTGTGTCCAACTCGTTTCCAAAATTTACTTCAGTTTAGAGTAAAATTTATTTCAAATCACTTAATACGCAAAACAGATGTTACATTTTTACATTTCACATATATTTTTACTCACTTTCATAACACGTAAATTCTGAAATCTACAAATGTGTTGAGATTTTTAGAGTTTATAAAAAATCTGATATATATTACATATCATACTATATGTGTATGGTTTACAAGAATTTAGTATTAAAGTATTTACGTACTTTGGGTCTGCTTTTGCCAAAAGTGCGAAGGTCAAATAGTTATATATTATAAGGAGATCTTGTAGTATTTATTACTTGGTCGCATGATGTTGTCCGAATGTATTCTTTTATCTGAGTCAGTGCCGATTTGACTATATCGTACGAGAGCCGAAGTCTTTCCTCTTCATTTGTTGTGTCGGTTCCTTTTTCACTTACAAGCTTTAAAGTAAAACATAAAATTTCGTTTTCTTACTTCACCGAATGTACGTGACGACCCGCTTATCGCAAAGATTACTTGTAATATACGTACATTATATTTTAATAACATTTCTATGATTGAGGAATATTTATATTCCTGTATATATTTCAAAGAAATATTTCTCTGAAATACGAAAATATTGTCACAGAAATATTTCTGAAATACGAAAATATTGTCACAGATCCCGAGTCGAAATTTTTATCCTAGATTAGACTTACAAGTTCCGCGGAATTTAGAGGACCAATGTAAGCTTATCCATTACTTGGTTATTGTCCCCCCTTGATGCTAGAAATGGTCACTTATTGCCGTTTTCTCCATGTGAAGGCTCAAAAGAGTACCTTTTAAGAACCTCTAAAAAGGCTCCATATTCTGTATTATATATATTTTAGAAATGCATATATATTCGGAATTATTTAATATTCCATCATCTCATATACTGTACTTGCATTTAAAGTGCATCTGGATTTTAATAAATAAGTATCTATATTAATTATATAATTTGCTTAACTGTAGATAGACTATAATGTGTGAAAAGCAAATATTAAATAATATAATATTTCGCTTATCGTACATATTCTATCTGTAGTAAAGTAAATTACATAATTAATACATTATTTATTAAAATTAAGATGCACATTAAATGCAAGTACAGTATACGAGATGATGGAATTAAATAATTGAATGGATATTAAATAATTCCGAATTTTAGTGAACAGAGTCGTGCCATCGCGAGTTCCAAGTATCCACCTGGGGGATGGCGTGCTGGCAAAAGATCTGTTCGGTCTATATAGACAAATACAGCACAACCGGACAATATGTTTCTTAATACCGCAATTGCGACACTAGCGCGACATATATGTGATGCGTTTCGTGTCAGTTCTCGCGTTGTGAAAAATACGTAACGAAACCTTAGCATGCACGTCTCAACATTTTACAACAAGACAGAATACGCATTTGTCGATCTAAAATTATAAACAGAGATGTTAAATCCATGTATAGGAAAAATGAATACTTTATTTACGCCGGAAAATTATTACATATAGATAAAAAAAATTATATGTATATATATATATTATATGTATATATATATATATTATTATATGTATATATACACACATTAAAGGCTGTCACGTATCTAATCAATAAAAATAAAGTATACGAGAGCCTGGATCACAGCTGTTCTCACTTATTATTCAATAGAAATATTAAAATTATACAATGCATCAAGCAGATCGATTTTTTCAGTAATAGAAGGAAACGCAAAGAATATTAGAAGCATAGACATATAGCATAGACAAAAATATAAAAAGAAAAATATCAACTTTCAAACGTTATACTCAAGTGGAAGAAATGTCAATGCGTTTAATTCGATAAATTGTTTAATTCCAATCTTTCACTGTAAATGTACGATTAAAAGAAGCTTCGAGCAAGTGGAAATCATGACATAGAAGATAACGTTAATATAATCTGTACCTGCATAATTGTGTGCATTTAATAATTAACTTATTTCAACTTTATTACTTTTTTGATAACTAAATTGTAAAATTTTTTTTCTTATATAAAACTATTTACGTATATATTATGGTAATTGTTTCGTTTTTAAATATAGTTGTAATTGCTTACATCGAATTAAAATCGACAAGGGAAAACCAGAAGTGTGATTGGAAAACGCGTGTGCGAGAAACTCTCCTAGAGGTGTACGGTAAGAGCATCCTCAGGCAACATTTGAGAGTAGATATTTTTTTGATATGTCTATCTATGATTAGAACATCTTGCAAATTAGAATGCAAATAAAATGACAAGTCTTATAAAAGATATAAAAAAAAAAAATGTAACGCACTTAAAAAATGTTTAAAACTTATGCTTAATCTTACTTAAGGTTAATGTTTATATATATTTTATATTTTTCGGCGCTTTCTATTTTTTTCTTTCTTGCTTCTATATTTACGCTTGTTCGACGCACACTTATTTATGCACTGTATATATGCTTTTCGAGTAATCGGTCTTTCAGCTGGCTTTCTCAGTTGCCCAATCTGTAATAAAAATACTATTTATCTGTGATAAATTATAAACATAACAAAAATAAATAATAGCATATAATAGAAATTACATACTAAATAAAGCTTTAAAAAGTATAGCATTAATTGCTGGTCGAGCACCTCTTTTTCCAGTGGCAGAATAATTAGTGATGCTCTCACCGTACATCTCTAGGAGAGTTTCTCGCACAAGCGTTTTCCAATCACACTGGTTTTTCCTTGTCGATTTCAATTCGATGTAAGCGATTTTCTCTCTCGATAAGTAAAAGCTACTATTCGGTGATATCTCCGCCTGCAATAGTTGTTAAAAAATTGGTAAATAAGCTTATGTTAGTGAAAGTATAATTTTTTAACAATATATGTTAGCAACTTTTTACCAGGTTGTCCCCAGGTTTCAGCATGTGTGCCGGAATCTGTACAAAAAAGAGAAATAATAAACTAGAAAAACGAAATATATTAATGATATCTATATATTATATTGAACTCTTTCATCAGGGCTCCTTATTTGAAAAATTTCTCTATTATTTCGGTCAGCTTTTGCCTCAGATACATATGAATGTCTAATAGCTACGAGAAGAAATTCTAAATATTCAATGTCTCGTTTGGTGACTAAAACATGAATAAAGGAATATAATTAGCATCATAATCTTAAATGTAAAAAATAATGTAATTACAATAATGTAGTTAGAAAATTACTCTTAAATGGTATTAGGCCTGCAAATGATTGTGCTGCAATATTGAAGTTTTGTTTCTCACTAGATTGAGATTTATCCGAAGAATCCAGGCTCGAAGTTTTGCTGCTATTCTCTACAGAATATTCTTTTGTAGATTCTGAACTACTTGAAATAGTTTTTTTCTCTTTTTAGACTCTTTATTTCTTCCTGCAATGCTCTATAATATAAAAGTGCTCTATTAGTTACTATAACAATTGTTATAAACTTCGTATATACGCATTGGTATGTACCTATTCTGCGTGAGTGATATATTGAGCTTTAAAATAAATATCGATTAAATCAAATTAGACATACTTACACAGTTGTTGTCGTCTTGATGGCGGACCGCATTATAAGAAAATTTCACCATGTTATAAAAATGATGTCGTTCATTTTTTATGTATATCTTGAAATTTTCTCTTTGCAAAGTCTGAAACAATCATATTACATTCGGTTAAAGATTGGCCTTATATAGGCGCGGTTATTCTTTATGCCAAATATTTTAACTTACAGTGTGTGAATCAAAAACATATACATATGTACACTATAAATATCCGAAAAACGCGGCCAAATCGTTACCTAAAATATATAACCCCTCAATTTGTATTATACTTTATTGAGTGTAATTTATTTCAGTTTATAGTTAAATTTATTTTAAGTCACTTATAAGGGGACAACCATCCCTTGACTTGTAAATGTTGAGATTTTTAGAGTTATGAGAATTTGAGATTAAAGTATTTATATATTTTGAGTCGTCTGCTTTTGCTTTAAAGTGCGAAAGTGCAAACAGTTATATTAAGGAAATTTTACGGTATTTATTACCTTTTTACATTGTGTTTTCTTAATGTATCCTTCTATCTTAGCCAGTACCGATTCAATTATATTGTACGAAATCTTGAATCTTTCTTCTGGCTTTGATCGCTCGGCTTTTTCAAGTACAGACTGTAAAATAAAAAACAAAATTACGTTTTCTTACTTCGCCCCATATACGCGAAGTTAGAGCAATATACATATATATCCCGCTATAGCGAAAATTACTTGTAATATTCATCATTTAAATAACATTCAATAATTGAGAAATATTGTTACTCCTTATTATACATTTTTGATTGTATGAGATCTATTGCTTTCTCATAGAGAAAGCTTTGTTTTCATAAATTTTGTACATGATGTACTTTGATTGCGTATAAAGTTGGGTCTAATCAATCAAATTTAAAAGAATTATATATGAAATAGGAATAGAAAAAAATCAAAGAAAAGATTGTTTTTTGAGTTTTTGATACTATGTTCAGAGTGTCCTAAAACGTCGAAAAATTGCGTTAAAAAAATGTCCGTGTATGTGTGTGTGTGTATGTACGGATTTGATGCCCATGGTTGCTCTAATTGCGACGAGGCGGCGGGCAAACAGAAAAGCTGCAAGCTTATTGGCTAAAAACTGTGCGATAGCCAATCAATTTGCAGCCTTTCTGTTAGAGCAGAGTTTGCGCATACGTTTCTCGTTAGAGAATCGGGCCCCTGCATTAAAAAATTTTCTTCTTTGAGCAATAAATCGTTATCCTCGCTAAAAATCTCTATGGATATATTATGCAATCGCTAGTAAAATCGTACACACGATTCAGAAGATGAAATTAATATTTTTAATAAAATTTGATTATTGTGTTTGAAATACAAGATTCATGTCGGTATTACAAGGGAGAGAAGCATATACTGCCATCTGTGGCATTCTATGGCTGCGTTCGCTTTGGGTGCTTTCGTGCTGAAGGCGTCAGTCTATCTTTATTGCTTATTACATGTTGAAAAAAAAATGGTGTGATGCTTTCAGCACGAAAGCGTCCAAAGCGAACGCAGCCTATTACTACGTTTACGCGAGCGTTATGGCTTCTGCACACAGGACGCGGAAACGCTTGCCGCGCGGCAAGAAACGACGCGGTAGCCAATAAACTTTTAGTTCTTACGGAAGAACAACACGTTGATTGGCTACCGCGTCGCTTCTTGCCGCGCGGCAAGCGTTTCCGCGTCCTGTGTGCAGGAGCCATTACTTCTGTAGTAACTTACGATAATTCACTCGTTTACGCGGAGTAAATTATCGTAAGCTACTACAAAATCTCGTTTACGCGAAGGAAAATCCCGTTTACGCGAAGGAACTATCGTAATATTCATATAATATTCGTAAGTTAAGCGGGGAGCACACACTTCTACATAACGCATAATACGTAAACATAATGCCTTCTGAAAACTGATTGGTCTATTTCCTTATGCACATGGGTATGGACCAATCAATTTTCTTATGCTTACGTATTATGCGTTGTGCAGAAGTGTGTGCTCCCCGCTTTACTACAGAAGTAAAGGCCATCGCACACAAAATTGCATAGGCTGCATGAGCATAGCATAAGACCGCTGGACCAATGAACATCTTATGTAAATCAATATGGCGACTTTATGCTGGATGCTCATTGGTTTAGCGGTCTTATGCTATGCTTATGCTAAGCTATGCATTTTGTGTGCGATTGCCTTAACGCTCGCGTAAACGTAGTATATGGAGCATAAAGTGGTTTCATGAACACACTATAGGTGGCAGGAGGTTTTGCTGCGTTAGTAAAGCGGGGAGCACACACTTTTGCATAACGCATAATACGTAAGCATAAGAAAACTGATTGGTCTATTTCCTTATGCACAAGTGTATGGACCAATCAATTTTCTTATGTTTACGCATTATGCGTTGTGCAGAAGTGTGTGCTCCCCGCTTAACTAAATTCTTTAGCGCTTTCGGCGTAGACCGTCCCAGACCGTCCTGCGCAGTGCTTTCTGCTCACGCAATCGACGTCGACGCGTGAGCGGCGTGAGGGAAGGGAAGGCGCTTGTGCGCCGTGCGGTCTGCGGTGCGTGTACAGGGGCGCGCCTTGCGGCAGTTGCGCCAGTTGCGGCCCGGCTAACCGTCATTTGTTCGTTTCGTACGTTCTTACGAGTAACATCGTGCTTTTTACCATACCAATTCGTCGTAAAATTATCACATTCCGGTGATACTTTCTGATACTATCGGGCTGCTGCATCTTTCCCTACATTACGAGATTCCTTACATAAGATGAGAGAATATACGAGAGCTGGAGACGTATAGGAAATCGAGGGTATCGAGATTACGAAGGGCTGACGCCAGTACTGCATCTTGCTTTTCAAGGATTGACGAGCGTGAGCCGCCATTACGGCGTTCTATACTAGAGATCTGAACAAAGGAGTGCTTCCCTCCTATATGCGGATTCTTCTGTGGAAGGTAACATTTATATTTCTGGATTCAAACCAACGATCACTTTTATAGTTATATACATTACGATCTCCGGTTCCAGAAATATCTTTTATACTGCAGAGATTGAGAACTGCTTTGGAAGCCAATTCTGGCATTTCATGATAGTCCATTCTGGACTCTGATATCAGTACATACGATTCATTTCCTTCTGGTTGCAACCAAAATACAAGTAGTACTACTATTTTCTGTAATGACTTAAACATTGAGAAGCTCTTGTTACATGATTCTGTGCGGCAATTAGTTACGTCGTTACTTAAATTACATTTAGATTAATTCGCATTCACTACTGAGCATTGATACAAAGCATGCATTCCGTACTTTCGATTAATTGCGTATACTAGTTCGTATACGAGACATTGCGTTATTTCATCTCGTTCATTACGTGGATTCGAGAAGCCTTTGCTATCCGTTTCTGCAAGGCATTACGTACTTCATTTATTACTTTACTTGTATATTGAGGAGCCTTTGCGATATTATACAGCAAGGCAAATAGTTCATTTAATATTTGACTCACATGTATATTCTTACCGTTATGATATGTGTTTGCATGGCAACGTATGTACTACATTTCTGATTGAAGCGAGTTTTAATGCACATTTCTTTATTTTAGCTATATTTTACATGGATTAATGAGTCATAAATTCCGTTTCATATTAAGTATTTTCAAATTACTGCAAAGCTAACCAGCGTAAGATTTAGAGAAATGGTGAACTATTCTTATACATTTTAACTTACTTGCAAGATTACTACATGTCCTTAAGGTACATATTGATTTACCTATTTACGTCTACATTTGATACATTCTTTCCTTGATTACATTTATAGAGAGTTCTCATTATTCCATGGTTCATATTTATTCTTAAATTGATATTATGTCTTTTAATTATGTGTATTTGTCTATTCGATTGATACTACGGCATTTGATCATAGAGTCCTTTTGTTGAAAGATTACAGTACTGCTGCCCTAACAGAATATTTAAGTTCTCGATATGAAATTGCACTTGAGTTACGTACTCAGCTTTATCTATGGTACAGAAGAAGGAAAACGTCTTGACTTACCAGACCACTTGATTCATTCTAATACTATCATACATTTCAATGAAAGGACTACTACTATTATTTCCTTGTTTATTATATGAACTATTCATTTAATTATACTAATTGATTATACTTAAACTGATGCAATCACAGCAAACATTTACGTATGACAAATATAAACTTTCAAGATTTCTTTTCTGCCAAGTGTTTCTCTCTCTCCGCTATGGTATCGATTACAGCCTATTCGGACTGTATACAAATTGGCTAATTCTGTTTCTTCTATATTTCTCATTTGTTTTTATATAATATCTTATAGTGCATCTCTTATAATAGAGAATTTTACTTTCCTGTCAAGTCATGTACATATTTGATCATTTTATTTATTATTTAGTGGAATAGATCTTTAGTGGAAATAGAGAAAACCGCTTAAAAGAAAACATCAACAGTCGTACCTTACGATGATGTGGAAAGCTCATGTCAAAACTTTAATTATTATAATATATATTATTATCACAATTATTATTATAAAACGTATATAATACATTAGTAATAGAAAGTTTAGAGTTTAATTATTTATAAAAATAAAATTTATTTAGTAATTAAGAAAAATATTTTAATAACGTCTTAGTGGAAGGTACGATTCCAGCATATTTCTAATATAGGGACGCTCTTAAGACACAGCATTACATGTTGCATCGACGGCTCGGTCATCAAGATTTACGACAGTTAAGGGATAATAGGTTTCAAAAAACGACCCAACATATGCATCTAATTCCCAGCAATGTAAAAGAATAAACCTTTCACTTATGAAAGGATACGCAAAAAATTCAGCTAAAAAAAAAGAAAAAAACAGGCCTTAAACTTATCAAGAGACGCCACAGTATCTCAGGCTGTGTACATTTTTCGTTACAGTACTTTCTAAGTCCTTATATAAGTGAAAGGTTACAGCGTATTACAATACAATATAATACAAGTACAACAGCAATTAGATGCAGATGTTGGGTTTTTTTGTTGAAATGAAGCCTATTGTCTCCTGTCGACCCTGCCGTAAAGCTGTCCGAGTTGTCAATGACACGTTCCTATATCAGAAATATGCTGAAACCTTCGTACCTTTCACCAAGTCGTTATTAAAATAGTTTCCTCAATTACTAAATAAATTTCATTTTTATAAATAATTAAACACTAAATTTTCTATTATTAATGATTATAAATGTGCAACCGTGCAAAAAGTTCAGCTAAAAAGAACAGGCTTTTATTTGCATAAATACTCCGATGGGATAGAATGGATTTTATTCTTCGAATAGATGTAAACTTTAATATCTGATAATAAGCATTATGCATCATAATTTAAATTAAAACATGTATCAAGATATTTTTTTACACAAAATATGTTTCATCAAAAAAATTGGTGAAAGTTTTGTCATTTTCATTATACACTTAACAGCAAAATTAAGAGATCACTAAACTTCTGCAGAAATTGTTCGATCTTTGAACTTACATTTTTGTGAAAAACATCGTACAACAATTTTCCTGGAGTCATTTTAAAGAGTCTTTATTTTCATCTTTATAAATTTATCTTCTTCAAAGATGTTTTTATATTAAGAAGCGCGCGCGCGGGCGAGGTGGAAAATTCAAGAAGAATTTAAATTTAAAAAATTTTGCGAAGTTAAACCACTCTAAATGGTTTAAGTTACACAAATTTTTTTGCAACTGAAATTAAGATAAATTTAAAGTTTAAAGCCTGTCTTTCAAATCTGCGTATTAAAAATTGATCTGCAATGTTTTCGTCATTTTATTGCATTATGGAAAGCAGTATGTGGAGGAAATCTTAGGGAAAAGTGCTGGGAATTAGATGCACCTGTTTGGGTCGTTTCTTTTCTTGAAGCGATGCCTATTATCCCCTAACTGTCGTAAAACTTGAAGGCCGAGCCATCGCGGTCGATGACACCGTGTAATGCCGCACGTGTTTTAAGAGCATCCGCGTGTGCTCTAATGCGTGATAGAATTGAACGAAGATTCTTGCTTAAAAAAGATGCTCATCCTCATACAACGCAAAACCTATCGCTTCCTCAGGTCAAATGACATGCCATCTCGACTCTAAACAAATTTATTTGCATAAACACTGATCAAATAGGGTGGATTTTATTTTTCAAATAGTTTTAATATTTAACAGTAAGTGTGTCTATCACAATTTGAATTAAAATTATGTATTAACACATTTTTGTGCACAATATACATTTTGTCGAAAGAATTTAACATCTTTTTTGATTGTTCTTTAACAAGATAATTTTATAAAGTTTTGTCATTTTTATCGATTTATTATCAAGCAAACTTTAGAAACAGATTTATTTAAGTATTATTAAAGAGCGATTCTTGAAAGAGACCATAAATAATGAGCAAGATGTTACTTCTAATACTCAAATAATCAAATAATAATTAAAAAGAAATCATTAGCTACAGTAATCACATCGCGATAATGTCTTTAAAAAATATAAATGTTATGTCCCGTGGATTCCACAGATTTCTTTGTTTCGCAGAAATCTAACAAAATTAATTTTTAGGATAAAAAGTGAACTAAAACTGACGAAATTGTTAACGATTGCCAGCAAGCGGGCTATGATATCGACACGTTTCCTTTTTTCTATATCGCTTATTTGCTACAACAATGGCATAACTCAGAAAACAAAATTTTCCAAAAAAACAAGTTTGAATGCTTTATATCATTAAAATGTTTAATATTATACTTTTAAATGCGATTTTGGTGCAATAATTGATTGTAGAGGAACAAAAATGTGTAATATATATTAGCTTTTTATTCAGTGTATTGAATTTTCACCCTTCTTTTGCAAACAGTTCAAAAATGACAATTTTTAAGTTATGTTATTGTTGTAGCAAATGAGCGATATGTTTATTTCACGTAAATAAGATAAAATCGAGACAGAAACCTTCTAGACGACAAAATTCAAACAGTTAAAGCAGTTAAAGCAGATGAGACAAAGTTTTTATCGATTTCGTCTGATCCGCGGCAACAATCTTGGCGCTGTCGTATGCCAAAGGCTTTTAGTTTCAAAGAAAATTTATATAAAAAGGTATATCTGTCTAGACCGGCAAAAAAATATTGTCTGGTTAGTGTCTTACCGAAAAACGGATTTTGCGACGTGAGTCTAAAATTTCTGTAATCCTTATACAAAAAATGGTACTGAAATTTTCTATTTGTTCTAGACCATTAGTAAAGTGGCCTTGTGCCCACGATACTAGGAATCGCTCCGAGATCTCGAACGGAGAAAGAATTGACCAATTTCATTTGAACAATTCAGCCAATTGACCAATGCGATTGGTTAATTCTTTCTCCGTCTCCGAGATTTCGGAGCAATTTCTAGCATCGAACACACAAGTCTTTAGACACGTAGTTCTGACAAAAAAGTACATTTTTATTTCTGCACAGTAAAAAAAATTTGTGTTAATTTAACATAATGTGAATATATCCAATTATGACACAAATATTATACGTCCATAATTTAACAAAAATAAAGAAAAGTTTGATGATATGTGAACGAAAATTTTATGTGCAACAGACATCTGTATAATGTTAAATATAAATGAAAAGGATATTTTTTAAACAAAACTACATTATTTTTATGTTAACCTTACGATTAAATATAAAATATGTTATTTTAACATTTGATTGACTTAAATATGAATTTAACACAAAAAAATCAGACAACATAACCAAAATTGGTTAAATTAACACATAAGTATGTTACATTTTCCACGCAAAAACTTTAACAAGGTCCATTTTTGACAAAAATACACGAAATGTTTTACTGTGTGTTTCCAGAAAAATTCCAAAATACTCGGAGACCCGGATCTGTCGGCAACTTCTAGTACTAAAAGAGAAACTGTGAATAGGGAGGGGACACAATGAGGCACTGGAAGGAGCGGTAGCTCACCCCGCAAAAACCGGAATAGTCAGGACCCAACTTTGAATTCACCAATGGGCAGCCGTAGACGCAGGGCCAAACTTGTGTCACGCAGAAAAATCCAACCAATCGAAAACCTTAGTTCGCCAAAAGCGGAAAACATCCATAACGAAACCTATCTCCACTCTCTCATTCTGCGGTGAGACATCCTCGGGCTCGCACGTGGAGAGTTCGCAGTGCCGGTTTATAACAAGTATATTTTCTATCTTGGATTTTATTTGACTTGGTGACTTATTGAAGACAAAGCTCGCTTGCACGGCAAGGTGAAATTCTCCATCGATTCATCTCTGGACGTCCCTTTAGCTCGGAGGAAAAATCTTCAAGATTTCTCACTTAAGAGATTCGCATATTACGGTTGCCCTGCAAAGGTTATACTGGTTATAAAATTCCACGAGGGAGGAATTCTACTGCACAAGGTAAATTATTATTTTTTTTTTACATCCAATCGATTTTAATGTCTCTCGGATGCCGCAGAATTAAACGACAACGACGAAGACGTTAACACCAAAACGACCGAAAATAGAAAGTTAAACGTATAAGTTTAACATTAAACTGTTTTTCCAACCAAATACTCGTAAAATACGTTACTTTGGAATTTATTGCTCGTTGTTAAAGTTAACAAAATCCACCAAGAGTATGGCGTCACGTGTTAGCGTCACAAGAGTAAAGTATGTTTAAAAGATTATTTGCTGTTGGTTCTGGTATTTAATTGATTTTATAATTTATTGCTCTTAAAATATCCAATTCGGAATTTATTGCTCGTTGTTTAACTTAATAAATTCTGCCAAGAGTGGCGGGTTCTAGCGTCACGACAAGAGTAAAGTATGTTCACAAAATTATTTGGTGAATTAATTTTGGTGTTACATTGATTCTATTATTTATTGCTCTCAAAATATTTAATCCTGAATTAATTGCTCGTTGTATAAGTTAACAAATTCCACTAAGAGTATGGCGGGGTCGTGATGTTAGCGTCGGTCGTGAAAAAAGATTTGATAAGATCTGACTATGGAATGTGTGCGTTCCGATCCTCCCCCCCCCCCCCCCCCCCCGAGTGCTGAAAATCTATAGTGCATATAACATATAACATACTATAGGATTTTTAGCACTCGGGTGGGGAATCTGAACGCAACCAGGAATACCGGCCTAAAGCGGGGAGCACACACTTCTACACAACGCATAATGCGTAAGCATAAGAAAATTGATTGGTCCATACAAATGTGCACAAGGAAATAGACCAATCAGTTTTCTTATGCTTACGTATTATGCGTTATGCAAAAATCTGTGCTCCCCGCTTAAACCGGCAAGTTGCGCACTCTGCAGTATCGATCAATGCTAATATAAAAACGATACATATGAATCTTTGTTCGAATCTCTTTACTTGCCTGCGTGAAGTCGAAAAGCGAACACGTGTAACGGTTCGGCGAGTAGTAAAATCATCGTCTGAAATCGGCGCAATCGACGTTTATTCTTTAAATTGTTTTGGAGTAAACTATTCACTGTACGAACACTGCTAAAACTATATTTTTTTATTTTTGTGTGAAACGTGACTTAATAAGGTGTTCATTTTTTTCGTTCACTTTAACACGTGGCTCACGTTTATTCCAGTGAAATCCATATATCTCAACAGAAAGAACATAAAAATAACATGAGGTGGACTTCTAAACCAGGTAACAGCAATAAGGAAACCGAGGCAACGAATTTATATATTCAAATTAACGCTGAACAGACTTATACGTCATGTATAAAATCAATTTAAGCGCTAATTTTTTTTGTCTTAATTACGGAAAATTATAGATATTATCTTTTTAACTCCTACTGAGACAAATTTATTAATAGAAAGAATACTTTGCAATGTTATCTTTTTCAAGTGGATACACATCGGTCAACTGTTATAAAAAAACTTTGTTGTGTGAAATGCTTTCTAAATGATTTAACGTCGGGATGTAAAAAAGCTCGAATTCTCCAGCTAAATGTTGCAACTGCTCTAATGATCACCTATAGTAAATTATATGAAATACTTGTCATATTAAGTATACACAAAAAGAACGGACGCATATGCTCTTTCTACAGGACTTACTAATACTCTACATAAATTCAACAATAACTTTAACAAAAATTTGCATGCAAAAATGTCTAACTTTTTCGGTCCTTCCTAAGACCTATCTCACTTATAACAAACCGCTAAACTTTATTTCAAACTCGGCATCAATTTGTAGACCGACGTAACATTCAACACCGAAAACATACGTCGAAGCTTTAAACATCTGTTGTGCATAGTGTCCTTATTTAAGGACAAATATTTCTTCGCAGTTTTTCTATGTCTTTACTCATTTCACAATTGATTTGTGTAACATATTTGATATCGTTGTGTTTCTAATTGTAAGACTTGTACATACGTGTACATAAACAACATGTAATACTTAATTATGAAAAATGTGTAATTATTTTTCCGTTTTTTTTTGCTCTACCGCTGATAAAACTAAATTCATCTATCATTTCTAAAATAAAATTTTATTACCAGCGGAATTTCATACTTTGCAAGATTCTCTTGTAAGAATTGTGAAAAATTATTAAGGATCGAACATATTTTTTATGTAATCGGGCCGCGAGGCTGACTGCTACGTGCCTGCCGTCAGTCTCGTGGCGCGGATTCGATCCGCACGGGGTTGTCGATCACGCCGCCCCGCGTGGCGCGTGGTTGATCACGCGTCGATACCGCTCCACGCACAGGTGCGCGCATGCCGGCATTGTCGAGAATCGGAGCACGGCGCAACTCCAGTCACGCAGTGTCGTTGTTCGCGAAAATTGTGCCCACAGCGTGAGTAACTCCGTTAATCGTCGGATCAATCAGAGAGCGCCGCGTTCCGGATCTCTGTCCCGTTTCCGTCTGTCGAGAAGGAAACCTAACCCTCCCGGCGGAAGAGAACAACCTCGAGACAGACTCGTTTCGCACGTCTCCAAATCAAGTAATTTCGGCATAACGGTAAACATTCTGTGTGCGTGGTTTCTTCACCGATTCGTGTGCGGCATCGTCGCCCAATCATTTCACCAAAGTACGTAAGTGTCAAGGAACTCCACATTCTTTAAGTCGTGATAGTGACGATTCGCGCGTGCTCACCCGTTCAACCGGGATAAGTACGACATCAGATTTTGAGTCGCTACGGGCGCTAAAACGCAATCTACGAGAATCATCATCCTGCTCACCAAGTGAGCTCGCCTCCGATCACTGTCATCGTGTCGCGTTCGCGCTCGTCATCTGCCTCGCGGACAAGATCTCCGTTCGACCGCAAGATTTCCGTCGTAAGGGCATCAAGTCGATGCTCGGCAAATCTCCGTCTCGCGTTTGCGACAGACGACCGACGACTCAAGATTTCCGAGCGATTCGAACTACGACAGTGTCCGTGAAATTCACAACGAGTTCCCGGTGCAAATCAATACCGGTTGCCGACGTCGTTCTCTCATCCAGCAGCCCTCCCGTCGTTTCGCACTCTTTATGAGTGGTGCCGGCATAAATCGCAATCGTTAACATTATTAGCCACTGATTTTAAATGTGATAAATGCTCATCGATGCATTTCGCAATATTTTTCAGTCCGCGAAATGTAGGCTTCTGCATCACAATTCCCACTGAATATGTTTTTTGTTTCCTTCTCGTCTGTTTGATGACCCGACCTGGTGGAAGTATTCTCCTCGTTTTCCATGTACGCCATCAATATCTAAAATCTTTGTTCTGTTTTTGTTTTCAATTATCCAATTTCTTCCACGATAAGCTGCTATAGATCTTGCTCCGCCGAGGTAAAATTGACTAAGATATTGTTAATGGAGATAGAATTTAGCTTCAACTTGGTTTCTCCATTTAAATATTCGTTTACGAGTCCCGTGGTTTCTTGAAACTGCTGCCACGATTTCTCGTCGAAATAAACGTCAGCATAGTTGCCGGTTAATTTGACCATCAGCACGAAAAATCGCCCGTTTAATGATAAAATTTCAGGGCTATATACCGTTCCGGGCACAACTTCTTTGCAGTCGTCGTTGTCACTCTCGTAGTTGCTGTCGTCCGACAGCGCATGTTCTTCGTCGGATGAATCTACATCCATTATTGCCTCGAAATTAATATTGACTTCCATGTTTTTTACTCAGTACATCACAAAATCTTCCACTATCCAATGCACACTTGATACAAAAATATGAAGTATACTTGCTTCAACCGATGTAGACTTTCCAATCACATACTGCGATTTTAACGCTCTTCATTCTTCGTTATTCCTCGTTATTCTTCGTTTTCCTTCTATCGCTTTTTCAATAGTGAAAAGTTTATAATAGGTTTTTTTAAATGAGATCCCCTTTAAACGAGAAAAAGGAGTAACTCACCAGTGCTCATACATTAATCGTCGGATCTCCTCACTGTCCGACTCCGACGTTTCAAAGGACGTATCACTTAGCGAGGGAACGCATCAGTCCGCGCCAGCTTGGACTGACTGAAAGGCCCGGGTGTACGGCTACTTCCGCGGCTACGGGCGTCGTTAGCACCCGCGGCAGGATGCAAAAGTGACGAGGAAGGCGGCCTTCGTCGGAGGAGAAACCAAAGAGAGTGTTGTGCTGCCTAGTTCTCTCTAAGGTGAGAGTCTCCGACTCAATGCGCCAAATTAGCGACAAGTTTGAATACTTCGGCGGGTGGGAGACCACGTATGTCTCCCCGTACAGTTGCATCTCCCAATCTGCAGTGTCATAAATATGTAGCGTCCCCATTTCCGGAACGTCTACTACCCACTGAAAAAATTAAATTATAAAAATTATTTTTATAAAACATAATACACACAAATCACGTATCTTAAATGGAGTGAAATTAAAATATCTTTCAAAAGTCCTCTCCTCGCGACTGACATCAGCATGCTATAAAAATTACACAAAATAAATTATTTTAAAAAATCACACATACACAAATTACGTACCTCAGGAATAAAATTAAAATACGTTGCTGGAGGAAGCGCCTCCTCTCAAATGACATCGGCATGCTGTAAAAACTGAACAAAATAAATTATAAAAAACCGTGCACATACCCAAATCACGTACCTCATGAATAAAATTGATGTAAGTCGCTGAAGGAGTCTCGCGCATGACATTGGCATGCTGTAACAAATTATATAATAAATTATTTAATAAATTACTTACAAAATCATGTACTTCAAACGTAGTCTATATTCACCTCCATGTGGGCACCTCGAATGTTTCATTATTGAACGTGTATCTCATTTGCAGAGATACCTGCTCATATGGGGTAAACTCAATTTTCATTTTTATTTGCAGAGGTACCTTTGCAATCTTCAGTTCGCCAACTTTATGTGCTAAAAAATAAAACAAAAAAATATTACACAAATTAATGCACAAATTATTGCACAACACAGAATACTGACCCCGTCGCACGGATGTTTAATTTTGAGATGCATCTTGACACTTTCATGGTCTGAAAACGTATGAAACCATGAAGTCATAGCAGTTCAAATTTGGTCTACTGAAACGCCGTGGGCTGAATATGTTTCGTTTCGTGGTTTTGTTTGTTCTCTGGAGAAGCGGGAGCATCTCTTTGAACATCGGGAAAAATTGCTAATTTATCGATATTAGTACTGAGAATTTTGTACGAATCAATGAACCGTAACTTTATGTTGCTTCGCGAATCTAATTTTTCGGCGGTATCTTTAACATGTTTTGTGAACGAGACGTATTTTTCTTTCGTTATCGGTAGTACGTTGATCGAGCCTTCGAAAGTGGTAGCTATTTCTTTTATGATAAAATACGCGTCGTAACCGGATAAATTGTGGAAAACTATAAGAATGTAATGAGAATCTTTGTAATTTAGGTTGCAGTTTGAATGTGCGAGACCTCTCTAACGACCGGTCAGGTGGCAATAATCAAATTTTTTAAATCCTCTTTTGCCTTTTCGAGGGTTTCCTGATTGCGTCTAAGTTTTTCCTGTGCTTCGCGCAATCCGGCGTCCTTTTGATTTCGCTCTCTCTGTTCTTTTCGGAGTAACTCAAACTCAGTGTCCAAGGCGGCTTGGCGTTTCCCGAGTTGTTCCTCACTCGGAGGTTCACTGGATTTAGAGCGAGTATCCGGCATCGCGAATTTTCGTATCCCACCGCTGTCACCAATTTTATGTTACGTATCGACGGATCACTACTGCACGACAGAACTCGGATCACACGCGAGACGTGGTCGCTTATCGGGTCGAACGAACCTAGGGGTTCTCCCCGGGGATACCCGCGACCGAGGTTATTCACGACGCGGATTCTGGGTTACCAGAGAGTCTGATCGATCCTGATTCTAATAGGGCGATCGGAATTATGATATTCTACGCGTTCGTTTAAAATATATTGTTCGAATACTTGTTCAATATCCATGCACTCTCGACACTCTCTCGCGGGGCGGTAGTCGGCTAAAATTCTATTGCACTCCGAACACGTTTTAAATCCTGTTCGCGGCCCGTATTGTACGTAATGCCACAACACACCTTCGATTTCTTGTCTGGCAAACTGATACTTGACGAGTTGGCAACTTTCACAAATTACCGTGTCGGTGGTTTTATCCCGAAAAAACAGAGTATACACACATACTAGTCGTAAGCGAATTTCTAAGTTGCGAGGGGGGGGGGGGGGGGGAGATATCCCAAACGGTGTGACGTCCTGGTGATGTTCTTTAATCATAAAAGATTATGTTCCCGTAATTAGTTCGCTTCTAATTAATTGATTTCTATTTTATTTTAATTTTTACTAGTGCATTCATATAGGCTATCCTTGTCTACACATGGAACGTATATTTTTCTCTTAGATTCATGAGCCATGCTGAATTTATATTATACTAGCACACACGCGCGTTAACGCGCGCGCTTTCACGTCCAAACTTTTTCCGTTCCATTCACCTTAAAACACTCGTCCCACATCACCATTTCTCTCCGTTAAAATGTATTCCCTTTATCATCCACTGTACCAATGTTCATTCGCCACCTCTCGTTTCTTTTTTTCTCTTCGCTCACTTTACATATCTGTCTCTCCCATATTTTGTTTTCTTCTTTCTTTTTACTTCTCGCATAAGACTTAGCAAAGCATATATTTCCATTATGATACACGTATGAAAAAAATTAAAAAATTGCCAAGTCTTCAGTATTATAGTTACCTCGTGTTCCTCACCATCTGTTAAGAGAACTATTATACGACCGTCTCGTTTGCACCTTCCTGTTCGGTCCTGCATTCTTTGAATCAATTTTATCGCGGAATGTTGTGATCACACTTCGCACCAGTTATTCTTGTAACATCTTCCGAGATCCATACAATAGAAGGCAAGTTTCTTTCACATAGGTAAGATTTCAATTGATCACAACGTAATTCTCCCTCAACTATTTTTTGTCCATTCTTTTGCAAATATCTGGTTACAGACGTAGGAGAAGGTAATGGAAGATTCTTATACAGTGTTTCGTATAGTAATCTTCCTCCAAGCATAAATATATATGTTGAAATTAACTTACTGAGGGTCTTACTGTATCTAAAACCAGTATTTGACTTTCGGTTTGACACGTTTACATTCTTTTCAGTAGAATCAATTAATATTTGTAATAAAAAAGTATTTTTTTATTATAATTTTCTCTAACATTTTCTCCCGAGTTTTCTTCTTGAATTAATAAAGCATTCTTTAAACATATTTCTAACTCTTTATTTTTTTGTAAAATTAAGTCAATGTCATTTAAAATTTAAAAAAATTGCGGTATTCGAGTTTGGTATTTTGCAATAGATCTATAACGTAATCTCTGTGCCTTGTAGAATCGAGATCTCCGAAACTTCGCTCTTAAAAGAAGCCTTCCTAATTTTCCTAATTTTCCTAGATTCCGCCTTATCCGGCAGCGCGTCAGAATGTGATGCTAACATCGCAAGTATTTCCTTTGTACGAGCAGACAACTGAGAGCTATCTGTTCGTTCATTTTATCCAATTCGTGGGCAGGACCCACGTCGTCCTCCGAGTCCTCCACGCGAGCTGATTCAAACCTAAAGTGAACTTTCTCCATTTTTCCGCTCCTGCGAGAAGAGCCCTTTCCGCGATTAACATTGGCAGCAGGGACAGGGGTATACTTCCCAACACTTTCTTTATCAGATTTTGATTCGTTACCGGATTCGCCAGGAATCTTCGTAATTTTACCAATTAATCGTTGGCAACAATCTTAGGTTTTTTAAACTCCTTTGAGGAAGAGGGGGGTAGTCCTCAAATCGCGTAGCCCGATTGTCCATTCCGGATTCACATTGACCATCAGACCTAGCATAGGTTCGTGTAGCTAGTTCCACAGTGGGAGCACGTTGATTTTTCCTCTTTACTTCCTCGCGAAGGACTTCTATTTCTTGTTTCAATTTTCTGTTTTCATCTTCCCTCAGAGCAAGCTCTCTCTTATTTACTTCCTCGTCTTTCTTATAAATGCGAACTTGCGCGGCCAAATTTACGTTCTGTACTCTGAACGAAGAAATGTCCCCAGAGTCTTCAAGACGTTCGGTGAGAATCTTAACAATTTTCGAAACGTTAGACCACCATCGATGTGGTTTTTGAGCATGTAATTAATATTTGTGCATTTATTAATTGCAAGCTCCATCCTACTTAAACATTCGTAAGCAAATCCAGACAGTTTATTCGTATAATACTCCTTCAGTATGTTGGCAGCCGTTACCACGATTCTAGTGTCCTTGCCCCTCGAAGACTCCACCACAGGAGTAGAGGGTGTGGACTTTTTGCGAGGGCGGCTCTTACTAACGGCTTTACTTTCGGATGCCAATGTGAAAACTTCCTTTGGGGAAGGATCTTGAGGGGGAGACTCCTCAGCCTTCTCTTCTTAGCTCCTCTCGTCTCCGGCGGTGTAGTCGGAGAAGAGTCCTCCGAAGGATCCTCTTTCGAATCTTCAATCACGATAGGTTCTTCCTTATTGTTCTCCACGTCATTACAGTCACTGTCCATCGCTGATGGTACAGATTTGTAATTATTATCCGCGTTGTCCGTTCCATCGATACCATCACCGACGCGAGAAGTCAGCCATTTAATGAAAGTTAGGATAAAAATAGAGCACTAGTGGCCATAAGATCATGAATTCACTTCCACACAAGGTGGAAATTCGTCACGTCAGCGATATCAAAATGGCCGCACAACGGCACATAGAAGAAACGAAAAATTAAACATTAATGTCACTCACTTAATAGTTAAACTCACCGAAAAATTATTTACAATAATATCGAACATCCTTCTATAATATTATAGGGTCCATTTAGTATTAGATAAAGGCCCGGCAACCAACCAGGCTCTCCAGAATTATGTCCAATTTGCATACAGCGATCTTATGTGAGCACATGCTCGATTGTGTCAAAAAATATTAATTTCGGCGTTGACATCTGTTTATACAACCTGTCAAAATTTCGTACACAATTCATCGGCATTTCACAATGCTTGCATGTTCCATGATAATTCCGTAAATCAAACTTATTTATCAGCTCTTGAGGTAATTTACGATCGTCTTTAAGGTCTTCAGCAAGTCTTTAAAGGTCTTCATGACGACGTTGAACATGATATCTCATGTTCGTTAATAACGACGTTGTACTATTTGTTGTAATTGTTTTATTATTATCAGTACAATGAATGCAGTCTACTTGCAATAATCCGTATCGTTTACGGAAATAATTCCAGATTTTTGCCGGCGACATTATGACGGTGTCGTATCGCGAACTCGTTTAATACTATTTTATTCTGCTCTATTGATTTGGTAATTGATAGAAGAAGATTAAGTTATATCTTTTAAGTATTTAATATTGCAATTAATTTGAATAATACGTACTAATAAAATTACAAATTTAAAAATGGAGAAAAAGCTTATATGAATTTAGTAAGAATACAGACAATGTAGTGTGTAGTTCACTGGATAGATTGATAGGAGTTGATTAAGGGTGTAAACGTTGCGAACTACTATTTATAAATATTATTAAATATGACACTTATGTTACGAACTAATGCATTTAGTCAAAAGAGACTTTTGACTAAAAAAAACTGTTTTGTAATAAAAATTATTTTTTTTTATATAATACTTATTATTTGTCTTATATAATACTCATTATCAAAACATTTAACGAATGATATAGTTTGCGAGTGATACATAAATGCTCCCGTTCCTTGTTTGGAGGCCAAATTGCTACGTGAGACCGTCGATGGCACCTATTACGCCCGGAAATATATACATACTTACCGATCGCAAAAGTATTTCTTGTTTTTATATTTATTGATATGCGAGCTCGCGCGCGCGCGGGATGGAATAGGTTTTTGATTCACGCGAAATGCCTCACGTTGTTCGTCTCGCGAGTCCTGCTCGAGCACTACACTCGCAGCGTTTCTTCCAAAAATTGTCGCGGTTCGATATAGTTTGCGTTAATCACCGCACCGGTCAGTATACGGTTTTTCAAATGCGATATCGATTTCTCGCTAAACGAGTCTTTCCACGTTATTGTCGCCACTACTAGCCCACCGTATAATCACCACCTGAATTGTGGTCAGCGCAGATATTCTTAGTATCTGCCCTGTCTTTTCGTTTATTTGACGGTTCACTGTTTATATCCACGTGTTCACACTTAGTGTTCGCATTAACAATTTATAATTTATATTATAATATTTAGTGAGTTTAGAGTTCTATATCTTAATTAAGTATTAAAATACTTAATAATAAAAGAAGTGTTCAAAAATAAAAAATAAAAAATAAAAAAAATTATAAATAAATACGATTATTTTGTTTTTATTAGGCGTTAATAAAGATTTCAATTGTAATCAAGATTACAAATGAATAATCTGCGCCGATCAAAGATTCCGGTTTTACGATCAAAATTTACATTTACAAATTGATTCCATATCATGTCTGTGAAGTTGGCCCCCCTTTTTCAAAATTCGGAAATTTTTATTAGAGTTCTGGATTCCCCAGAAAGAGTTCTAGAGTTCTCTGTAGTTTTTAAAGAGAGTTCCGTCATTTAAAGTGGTGAAAACACTATTTTAAAAATGGGGGGGCTAACTTCACGGCGCCCCCCATTTTTGAAAAAATGAATTTTTTATGGTAGTTCCGGATAGATTTCGATGAGTTCTAGAGTACCCTATAGGTTTTAAAAAGAGTTCCGTTCAAATAAGCCCAAAAATCGATGTCAAAGTTGAACAAAAAATTTCCACTTTTTTTAAAAAATCAATTTTTTATGGTAGATTCAGAAAGATTTCGACGAGTTCTAGAGTTCCCTATAGGTTTTATAGCGCTACGACCAATATTTCAAAAGTTACAGCCCTTCGAAGTGCCACACCTCGAAAATTTTCTAAGTCCCGAGGGGTAATTTTTTTTTTTCGGAAATCGGCAGTTCTCGCGGAAGTTCTGTTGGCCCCCCGAAGAGTTCTATCGAAAACTATTAGGGTCCGAAACGATCCGACCAATATTTCAAAAGTTACAGCCCTTCAAAGTGCGCACCTCGAAAATTTTCTAAGTCCCGAGGGGTAATTTTTTTCTTCGGAAATCGGCAGTTCTCGCGGGAGTTCTGTTGGCCCCCCGAAGAGTTCTATCGAAAATTATTAGGGCCCGAAACGATCCGACCAACATTTCAAAAGTTACAGCCCTTCAAAGTGCGCACCCTAAAATTAAAAATCTGGATTTATTTCAATTCTGCCAATTTAAAATGCTCGTCTTATCTTTCATATTTAATATACCTGTAAAGGATTCATATCAATCGATTGATTTTTGAACATCTTGGTATCATATAGTAGAAAACTATTAAAATATTAAAATTAATTGATCAGATTTGAAATAGAATATTAAAATTAAAAATTTAAAGATAAAGTTTTAAGTCTGACAAAGAATCGACGGGCAGTTTAATAAGTTAGGAAATATAGGTGTATACACGGAAAGAATTTTATGTTATATTTTACCCTTAAATTCACTTAGGACAACTTGGCAACCAAGATATTTTTAAAATATACAAAAGACATTTTACAAACAACGTGATAAATATTACCGAGCAGATTGGTAAATTTTGAAAAATTATTGAAATTTGCTAGATATATTTTAGTAAAATTAATCAAACATTTTATATTTTAATGTAATAGATATTAATATTTTTTATTATGGTGGATATTAATCAGAATAGCTCGCATAAAATTCTTAGTGGTACATGTTATCCCACAACAACGGATTAACTTGATCCTTCGATTAAATTCACTCTGCATCTCTTTCTAACTGTCCCCCTTAGAAAGAGACGAATGTAAAATGTCTTTTGTATATTTTAAAAATGTCTTGGTTGCCAAGTTGTCCTAAGTTGGAAGTGAATTTAAGGGTAAAATATAACATAAAATTCTTTCCGTGTATACACCTATGTCAAGTTAATCCGAGATTACGAAATCGGCCCTAACGTCCGTGGACGGAATATCATTTGAAGATAAATTAAATCGATACTCGAATATATCGAAGTCTTCTCGAGAGTCTCGAGATGTAGCTTCTTTTCCGCGATGCCGATTAGTTCTCTCGATTTAGTTACTTTACCCCCACTCTACCCACTATTCGAGTTGCTGAAAAGCCGTTCGCGCGCGTTCGTGACATCGTGGCAATCGTGGCACCCGCGCCCCGCGGATCCGTGTCGAAGTCACTGCTTTCGGAATACAGTGCGGAATAATACACGAATCGCCGGTTCAGATAACGGAAAACTGTGATATATCGAATGCTCATTAAATACATATGCTTCGCGGATTTATACGGATGCCGAGGTATGTATATCGCATTCGATAATATTGACCTTCCGATTAACATTCCTTCGGACGATCGGTCTCGTTTTTTGCAATCGTCAACTTGCGACTCGCCTCGCGTCTCGTGTCCTCGTCGTGTCGTCGTTGTGTCGTCGTCGTGTCGTCGTGGTGTCGCACGGTTTCAGAATGAAATTACCGTCGATTTCGGGACACGGATAAAGGACACGGTGGATGCTAAATCGAGTAATGGGCATCGAGCGGATCGTTTAGCTTCGTAGTATCTCCGACGTAATTCTTCCGTCGTCGTGTAATGAAGTACGCGCCACGTCGCGAAATTAATACCGGGAGTGCGCCGATGCAAAGTGTCGCGCGATCATAAGTGACGATATCGTGTTTAATTAGCGATCGCAGTCTATCGTATGTTCAATCTTGTAATTTAATCGTGTATTAATATTTGGCGATCATGGGAGATAGATACTATGTTCATGAATCCGATTATTTCTGATTACAGTTAAGCAAAATCGCCTGACAAGCAGCAAGTGTAGCGTCCACGCGACGGTTGTTCCTGGCGAGTGAAGTTGGCCATTTACGAAATTCCGCCATGTAAGACTCGCTCGTCGCGTCTACCTGCGGGGCATCACGGGCCGACGGGATCGTCGAGTGTATTAAAGTATTAAAGTATCGCCGCGTCGCGAGATTAATACCGGGAGTGCCGTGCAAAGTGTCGCGCGATCATGAGCGACGATATCGTCGATTTCCGCTCGTGAATGTCGTGAGTGAGTGTGTCGGCGGAGATGCGACATCGGTGAAGGACCACGGAGAGGAGGAGGGGGCCTGGGGGGCATCGGGCAACGGCGGAACGACCGTAAGGTGAGTAATATTCGTTTATTATTTTGCTGTTCCATGGCGGATTCCACTTTCTCAAGCGCGACGTGATTTGCCTTTACATTATACTCGAATCATTAATTCATTACTCGTACAATGCAAATATCGATTATCTTGGATACTGCAATGCTTTAATGTAAAAATATTTGTATGTTTCAGATAATTTATTTGATCAACGTAGTATTACAACTCCGCTGTTGCGCATCGGCCGGTGAGTGATTTTTTTATTTTAATGTCAATTGTATATTTAAGAAATTCACGTAACTTTAACAAAATTATATCACACTGTTACGTTACCTAACTCAACCTAAGTGATATGAATAAATCTAAAAATGCAACGTAAGTGGTAGATTCTTTGTGATTAAAATGATTCTTTGTAATATTATAATTTTGTTAAATTGAATTAAAGTTACTATTACTTGGGTTGGAATAGGAAGACCCTTGAATGGGAACACAAAGATATGTATCACTTGGGTTTTATTTTTTTTTAATAGTTGCACAATTATTTTTCAAAGCAATATATATATTCACTTTGTTTTTGGTGCAATTTAAAGATTTCACATCTTTTTTTTGAAATACATGTCACTTGAGTTAAGTTAGGTAACACTTTGTGATATAATAATTTTGTTAAAGAAAAATTGAAACTACTACCACTTAGGTTGGATTTTTGGATTTATGCATATCATTTAGGTTGAGTTAGGTAACGTAACTTTGGGATATAATTTTGTTAAGGGGTTACACCACTGTAGAGCACGAAAAAAATAGGCATATTTCGAGAATTTTTTTTTGCGCAATAAAGAGATCAATCGAAATTCTGTAAAATGGGATTTATAATTCTAGTAATAAAGTACAAAAAATATTTTTTTTAACTTTGTTCATGACAAAATGGCGGCTGCGCAGCATTTCTCCATCGGTGCCTTTTTTTCCACGGCCGGAAACCTAATTCCCGCAATTATTGACCTGAAACAAAAAACCAAAGTTTTTTCGATTCTATAGAACAACAGCAAGAGACGTACGTAGGATTTTTTCGATATATTGATTTTTCGCGAAATGGTGCACTTTTGGAAAGAAGTTAAAAATTTCTTTTTCAAACTTTTTTTTTTCAAAAGTGCACCATTTCGCGAAAAATCAATTATACCGAAAAAATCCTACTTACGTCTCTTGCTGTTGTTCTATAGAATCGAAAAAACTTTGGTTTTTTGTTCCAGGTCAATAATTGCGGGAATTAAGTTTCCGGCCGTGGAAAAAAAGGCACCGACGGAGAAATGCTGCGCAGCCGCTATTTTGTCATGATGAACGAAGTTGAAAAAAAAATTTTTTGTACTTCATTACTAGAATTATAAATCCCATTTTACAGAATTTCGATTGATCTCTTTATTGCCCAAAAAAAATTCCCGAAATATGCCTATTTTTTTCGTGCTCTACAGTGGTGTAACCCCTTAAGGAGGTTCGATCATTACTTGTGAGTCAAAAATGCGATTGAAATAAATGTCATTACAGCGATCACGAATTATATGCAATATTAGTATAATGAATTGTGGATGCTATTTACGTGCTATATTCTTCGTCAATTATTAGTGTATAGAATATTAGCAAACATATACTGGGGTATGAGAGCGTCAACGACTCGGGAATTGCTTATTTGGCCAACATTATTGGTTAGAATCGGTCACTTTGTGACAATAAGCTTTCTATACTCGAAAGACAACTTAGAGCCTTAATTTTTTTATATGATTTACATAAACACTTTACACAAATAATCGCAAAACTTGAGCAATATTGACCGTACAGTTTTTTTGTAATATTATTCAGAAGTTGACCACTTTTAGCTCATACCCTTATGGAGAAAGTCGCTCCGAGGTAGATTATCACTGGTTTAGCACACACACTGTTGGAAAATTTGTGTAGTTTTGTTAAAAAAGGTCCTTGTTAAAATTTTTGTGTAAAATAATCAACACATACATGTGTAGATTTAACATATGCCTACTATGTTAATTGAACTTTACAAATTTAAAATGTAAAATTATTAAAATAATTTAAAAAAGATGTTAAAGTAACACAATTTGAACGTATTTATTAAATGTGTTAAAATTTACAGAAAAAGAGTGTTGATTTTATCTTACAATCTTAACTTCAACATAAAAGTTATGTTAATTGTACACATAATTAACCTCAAATTACAATTAGAATAACACTTCCTTTCTGTTAAAATATTTTAACATAGTATCGATGTTATCATTTAACACATCCATATTATGTTAAACTGACACAAAAATTTGAGTGGACCGTTTGGGACATGTGATTTATGTTATATTCAACACAAATTTTCCAACAGTGCACTTAAACAACTTAGGACTTTGAAAAACTAGCATTTGATAGATGAAACATCAAGGATTGTGTAAAGACTTTAAAAATCGGACTTTACCGTGTGGATTGAAGGCTTTATCGTCACAAAGTTCAGGTCCCAGCATAGAATGTTTGATAATAAGCGATTCCCGAGTCGTTGACGCTCTCATACCCCGACATATATTTATTAATATTCTAGACATTAATAATTGACGAAGAATATAGCACGTAAGTAGCATCCACAATTCATTATATTAATATTGCATATAATTCGGAATCACTGTAATGACATTTATTTCAGTCGCATTTTTGACTCACAAGTAATGATCGAACCTCCTTAAGTATTACTTACCTTTCGACAAAAGTTTGTTCAATCGACTACATCTCTGTCATTTAAGGGGGGAACCTGAATACGTCTGTGAAGTTGGCACGACACCCTCTTTTGAATTTCAAAAAAATACTAATGCCCATTTCTACCAATGTAGATTAACTTTAATCTCGGTTTAACTTACTTTCTATCTTTTTCTAACTTTTAGAACTAGAAAAAGATGACAGGTAGGTTAAACCAAGATTAAAATTAACCTGCGTTGATAGAAATGGACATAGAGTTCCAGTAGCACTTTTCATAGTTCTACAGTTCCTGATAAAAATTAAACAGAGTTCTGCATTCCTTATATTAAAAAATCGTAATTGAAAAAATGTGTTAACTTCGCGAATCTAGCACGACACTCTCTCTTCTAAAGTACCAAAACGCCTTGAATATTATCAGTTTTGACAAGAGTTCCCGAAAGTTCTGTTCGAGTTCCACACATTTATACAATTTCAGATCGATATTCCGTCAATTAACAATTTTTAACCATTTTTTATATCCGCGTCCATCACGACACTTAGTGTAAATGTGTCGTGCTGATGATTTTCCGCAGTTCTGACGATTGTTCTCGATAGTTTTACAAGAGTTCTATGCTTTAGAATTAGTTTTAAAAAGAGTTCCGGTAAATAACTATTTTTTAAACAATTTTTAACAGTACGTAACTGTTAAACAGACGTAAATGTTAAAAATTGTTTAAAAAATTACAAAAGGTCAGAATCATTTGTAAAAATGATGCTAAAGCATAGAACTCTTGTAGAATTGTCGAAAATAGCAGCTAGAACTGAGGAAAATCATCAGCACGACACATTTTCACTAAGTGTCGTGCTGGGCGCGGATATAAAAAATTGATTAAAAATTGTTAATTGTTGGAATATCGATCTGAAATTGTATATATGTGTGGAACTCGAACAGAACTTTCGGGAACTCTTGTCGAAACTGATAATATTCAACGCGTTTTGGTACTTTAGAGGAGAGGGTATCGTGCTAGATTCGCGAAGTTAGCACATTTTTAAATTTCGATTTTTAAATATAGAGAATGCAGAACTCTGTTTAATTTTCATCAGGAACTGGAGAACTATGAAAAGTGCTACTGGAACTCTTAGTATTTTTTTGAAATTCGAAGAATGTCATTCCAACTTCACAGACGAACCACCTCTGTGAAGTTAGCACCCCATCTTTCAAAAAACCATTTTTTTCTTCAAGTTCTGAATGCACCCCGAAGAGTTCTAGAGTTCCTTATTGATATTAGAAATAGTTCTGGCGATTAAAGCTAAAAAAACCGTTGATGAATCTTGGGGATGCTAACTTCACAAAATGAAATCACTAAATCAGCGATAATAATAAAAGTAGTAAAAATATTTAATTTTGCTATTAGGATTTCTTTTAGAACTCTTGAAGTGCTACCCAGAACTATGATAAAATTGCCCGGTTTACGAAAAAAAAATTTATCCTTCGGAACTTAGAAATTTTTATTACAGTATAAACCAAGTGATTTGATCAGAAAAATTTCTAAGTTCCGAAGGATAAAAATTTTTTTTCGCAAACCGGGCAATTTTATCCGAGTTCTGGGTAGCACCATACGAGTTCTAAAAGAAATCTTAATGGCAAAATTAAATATTTTTAATACTTTTATTGTTATCGCTGATTTAGTGATTTCATTTTGTGAGATTCATCAACGGTTTTTTTTAGCTTTATTTGCCAGAACTATTTCTAAAATTAATAAGGAACTCTAGAACTCTTTGGGGTGCATTCAGAACTTGAAGAAAAAAATGATTTTTTGAAAGATGGTGTGCTAACTTCACAGAGGTGACGCAACCTGAATTAGAACGCTAAAAAAAGCATAATTTTTGCAATTTTTTTTCTCGGTTCCAATAAAACGAATCTTTTCGAAACTTTTGGGGTGTTTTATCACACATTTTGACATTAACAAAAAAAATGTTTATACAAAAATATTGATTTTTAGTATTAAATGTTCAGCAATGGCTGCGGTCCACTTGATGCTACAAATCCTTCGAAGCATTCCTCTTCTCCTTTCTTTCAATGAAGAAAGGAGCTTCAAAGCATTTGTAGCGTCAAGTGGACCGCAACCAATATATCTACAACCACGTTTTTTGAATTTGTGTACAAGATAGAGAAAAATCTATTTGACTAATCGACTTGATCCAAGATTTTTTAGTTACATAATTGCATTCTCTTCTATACTACATGAACCTAAGAGATTTATAAAAAAAATTAAATTTAACAACTTTTTTTAAACAATTAAGTTGAACATTTTTGGCGAAAATCGTAACTTTTTTTTCAATGTCTCACAATTAGTTTAATATTTGATATTAAAAAAATTTTTTAGGTTTACATATAGAACAGAATGCAATTATGTAACTAAAAAATCTTGGATCAAGTCGATTAGTCAAACAGATTTTTCTCTATCTTGTACACAAATTCGAAAAACGTGGTTGTAGATATTGCTAAATATTTAATACTAAAAATCAATATTTTTGTATAAAAAATTTTTGTGTTAATGTCAAAATGTGTGATAAAACACCCCAAAAGATTCGAAAAAATTCGTTTTATTGGAACCGAGAAAAAAGATGCAAAAATTATGGTGTGTGTGAAGCTAGCGTCTCATTTTGTGGAAACTCACAAATTATTGAGAGTTCTGACTTTCTTTTCAATAGTTCTAGAGTTCCTGATACTTTAAACAAATAGTTCTGGCCATTAAAGTCAAAAAACGCGTCAGTACAAACTGAGACGCTAGGTTCACGCAGCGTCTCACTTTGTCCTACACAAGTTCCACCACTGTATTTCATCAGATTTTGCGAGATCTATAGTTCTATAACAGTTCTATAAAGAGTTCTGCCATATAAAAGCAAAAAAATTAATTATAAGGTACTAAAAAAAAATTACAATGTAACGAGTATACCGAGTTGAGACGCCAGTTGAAATCTCGGAGTTCCGGTTTATGTAAAATATTTTTCGAGTAGTTCTGAGCATATTGAAGCATTTTCTAAAGAGTTCCGAGCGTTAGAATCTTTGTGTTATATTTTAAAAAATTAATATTAACCGAAAAGTAATCATGACGGAAAACGATGAGACGTTGTGCGAAATCTCGATGTTCCGGTTTATATAAAATATTTCTCGAGTAGTTCTGAGCATATAGAAGCATTTTCTAAAGAGTTCCGGGCATTGGCAATGTTGTATAATTTTTAAATAAATTAATAACGCTCGAAAGTCAGGAATTGATCGAAAATAGGGGTCCGTTCCGTTTCACGCATGATGCGCGCATTTTCTATAGTAAACGTTACGTATGCTATAGATAAATGCGCGCATATGCGTGAAACGGAACGGACCCTAGGTGAGACGCTGGCCGTATTTCGACAGTTCTGTGAGTTCTATTATAATTTTCGTGTAGTTCTGAACGTGTTCTAACGTTTTCTAAAGAGTTCTGGCGATAAGCATTATTTATTCATTTTTTAAATAATTTTTATCGCCCGAGAAAGACGCATTTACGGGTATATGGGTGAGACGCTGTAGGAAACCTCGGAGTTCTGGCTTATATAAAATATTTTTCGTATAGTTCTAAGTATATTGAAGCAATTTCTAAAGAGTTCCGGGCATTGGCAAGTCGAAAGTCGGGAATTTATCGAAAATATGCGTCTTCCTCGGGCGATGAAAATTATTTAAAAAATGATTAAATAATGCTTATCGCCAGAACTCTTTAGAAAACGTTAGAACACGTTCAGAACTACACGAAAATTATAATAGAACTCACAGATCTGTCGAAATACGGCCAGCGTCTCACCTATTTTCGATAAATTCCCGACTTTCGAGCGTTATTAATTTATTTAAAAATTATACAACATTGCCAATGCCCGGAACTCTTTAGAAATTGCTTCAATATGCTCAGAACTACTCGAAAAATATTTTACATAAACCGGAACTCCGAGATTTCAACTGGCGTCTCAACTCGGTATACCCGTTACATTGTAATTTTTTTTTTAGTACCTTATAATTAATTTTTTTGCTTTTATATGGCAGAACTCTTTATAGAACTGTTATAGAACTATAGATCTCAAAATCTGATGAGATACAGTGGTGGAACTTGTGTAGGACAAAGTGAGACGCTGCGTGAACCTAGCGTCTCAGTTTGTACTGACGCGTTTTTTGGCTTTAATGGCCAGAACTATTTGTTTAAAGTATCAGGAACTCTAGAACTATTGAGAAGGAAGTCAGAACTCTCAATAATTTGTGAGTTTCCACAAAATGAGACGCTAGCTTCACACACACAAAATTATGCTTTTTTTAAACGTTCTAATTCAGATTCCCCCCTTAATTCTATAAATCATTAATCAGACATTTGTGTCGCGGTGGCTGCAGCAGTAGAAAATAGGCAATAAAACGATAAATTTTAACCAGATCCATGTTCGGGTGTTCGTTCAAACCATATTCCGTGGAATGCACTAACTTTGAAATTGCATGTTACTCTTTGTTGCTCTCGACTTTTCTTAATAACTTTATAAAGTTATGAAAAGTCGAGATATTATAATATGTTTTCATACAATGAAACAAGTTTTTATACTCTTTGATTGCTGCTGAACGCATTTCCTCCTATGAATTTAAATTTTCGAATATTGCATAGGCATAATTTGGTGAATAGTCATTAATTGCAAAATTCCATGCTTGACTAAATTTTTTTGAGTACTTTATTTTGATGCATGGTACGAACCAAAGATATCTGCAAAATATCATCCAGCATCTTTTCTTTGTTCTTTTTGTATTTTTTTTTTCGCTGTAGAGCGCTTCTCCCACGCATTTAAATTTTCAAATATTGTGTAAGCATAATTTGCTGGGCAGTCATTAAGTGCAAAATTTAGTGCTTTATCAAAATTTTTGGAGTACTTCAGTTTCGTGCACAGCACCAAAGATACCTGTAAAATATTTATTAAAATTTTATTTAGATAAAATAAAAAGATGAAAAAAAAAAAAAAAAGATTTACCGTATATCATCGCTTCTACTTTCCATTTTTAATTGCTGTGCAGTCATTCGAATTTGCCATATGGAGGAATAACTGGTTACACTTGAATAAGTAACACAGTAGCGCGATCAGACGGAGTAGAAACGTTTTGCCTTGACGATATGTTCAGATATTTTCGAGCGAAACGTAATTTTACGTTTCTTAGGATATTTGAAATGGGTCACGCCGTATGCGATAAACTTTCGTTTAAATCGGCGAAACAGAACAGAGTGTCTTTGTAGGGACACACTCTGTATATGAACATATGTACACGTGTATTATATGTATATGAACATATGCTCTCGGTGTTATTGATATTTTCATTTGATCGAAAGTGAATAATCAAAAATATACAAATTTTTACTCTACATATACCTATATGTACTGTTTACATTTACAATATAAAATGTACATATCTACATATGGAGGGGTAAAAACTACAGTGGTGTAAGTCAAAATTTTTAAAATATTTTCTCGTGTGCATAGATGCAATTTATAATATGTACAGATTGCATCTATGCACACGAGAAAATATTTTTAAAAATTTGACTTACACCACTGTGGTTTTTACCCTTCCATATATGTACTGTTTGTACATATATTTCTAATATAAAGTAATAAATATGTTTACACTACATTTTTTTTCAAGTGTACAAAAACAATATTACAAAATTAAAATTATGTAATTTTGAATATTGAGAATATAAAATGAGCTTCTCCATATCTTATTATGGGTCTATTTTTGTGAAAACGCATTCAATATATTTTTTTCGTCTTTTCGATTTTAATTTACAATTGATACACATGATACATTTGTAAAAAATCCATACCGTCAAAACGGACGCATCTGACTTTTATTATAATCAGTACTGTCTGAATAGACGCTTCTGGCATTTTATTTGGCTAGTACCGTCAGAATAGACGCATCTGATTTTTATTATAATCAATATCGACCGAATAGATGCTTTTGGATTTTCATTTTGTCAGTGACGTTCAGGACAGACGCTTCTGATTTTTATTACAATCAGTATCGTCCGAATAGACGCTTCTGACATTTATTTTTATTTTTTTTATTGAGACATGTTTTATCTCAACGATATATTTCGAATATCATAACTGTAAATTTAATTGTTTCTTACCCTGCTGAAATGTAAGGGGATAATGAAGAAAATGATTGTGGGATGTATTGTCAGGAAATAAAGCGTATTATGTAATTGTCTTATATATAATTCGAAAGTATGTATCGTCTATTATACCGCATTTATGAGGAAGAATCACAATGTCCGTGGCCGCGTGTATCGAGCAGTCTCCGATTACCGCTGCTCCGATTTACCGATGCTCCGATAGAACAATATGTGGAGCACTCCGCCTTAACTGATACCGCACGCTAATGTTCTCAAATATTACTACGTTACTCCGATCTGAACCGACCGACTATCTCGAGAGTGTTATACGATTTGAATTGAGCTGTGCTCCGGAAAGCAGCGAGGAATTACTCCGACTCGCAACTTTCATTTGCCGTCGTTTCTCCAGTGTTTCAACAATAGGAGGAACTGTTTTACCCATTTCTTCATGCAGTTATCTTGAGATTTTTTGAATTCCTTCCTCTATTATGTTCTCATTGCGAAGTAATGAACTTAGAAGAAATCATGTTTGATTTGATTAATGTAAACAGCAACATGCCCCCCTTTTTTTACATGGAGAAATCTTCTACTACTGGGATCCCGGGCCGAAGCCCGGTTTATCCAGTAGTCCTCCCGTTTGACAGGTAGGGAAGACCCCCTCATCCTCCGGGAGGAGGAATGAGGGGAGTGCCGGATTCTTACCGGCTAAAAACCCATGGGTGTCCTTCTCTGCGTCTATGGAGGCGCCCCGGGAACTGATTATTATTACTTCCGGGGCGAACATGCCCCTGCTTCTTAATTCTTTGATGATTTCCTGTTTAGAGAGCTCTTGTATTCATGCGGTGCCTTGCTTGGTCGACATTATCGTTCCATCAATTTCCATTGGCTTTTGCATAGGTCTGAATAGTGATGCATTTTGATACGAGAATCTCGAAATCTCGTCTCAGAATTTCTCGTCTCGTTAAGATAATATTTTCGAGATTATTATCTGTCATTTGTTTTTTCTCGTCTCGTCTCGTTCTCGTCTCTTCTCGGAAAAACGAGATAAATACTATTCTCGATATTAAATTTCAAGACAAAAATTAATTTCAAAACATTTTAGAAATTAAGAAAATTAATTATGAAACAAATAATTATGAAACTAATATTTATTGTAGAACATATTATACTGTTTTGAAATTATTCCATGAAATTATGTATATAACTTGCTAAATCACATGTTATCCACGAGTTTAAACATAACAACCATCTGGCGGATTCTTTTGTGAGTTTGTTACGGTGTTTACGGATAATAAGAGCGACTCTTGAAAATAATCGTTCGGCAGGAACAGACGTAGCGGGTGTTGCTAAGAAATCTCTAGCCATTCGAGACAGTGTCGGATATACTTTTTCATGTTGATGCCACCACTGTAGAATATCTTCCTTTGCATCAGCTCGTTCAGCAGATAAATAATGATTTATTTCTTGCTTCCAAAGATTATTACGATAATATGCAATATTTCTTGTAAGATTAATGCTAGTCCCTTTTTTAAATAACCTATTTACATTAATACAATCATCGTCAGATGTGTTACTCTCTTCTTCATCCTGCGATAAGTTAAGTATATTAATTTCTGGGTAGTAGTAGTGGTCTTTGTAAATATTTTCAAATGTTTTCAATGACATTTGTTCCATTTCTCTTCCCCAATCGGTGTACTTAAACGTTTCTACTTTATGCCTCGGATCTAAAATTAATACTGCACAGTAAATGTAATTCATTTTTCGATAATGTTTAACAAGCTTATCGCGAGCAGCAACAAGTGCTGTTTGGATATTATATTCTATGTCTGATTGATCATGTTTTTGATTCATGTCTCCAATGACTTGTTCAATTTTGTCAAGTAAAAGATTAAATGTCAGCACAGCTAGTGGTAGTGTCACATACTTTTCACCACTAAGAACGTCAGACAATTGTTTAAATATACGAAGGTGTTTAAAAACTGCACATAATATCTGCCAATCATTTTCTGTAATAGAAAGATGTTGAATATTTGTATTATTTTCGCAAAGTAGATTAATAGCTTGTTTCATTTTTACTGCTGATTTTATCATTTCGAAAGTTGAGTTCCACCTCGTTGACACATCTAAAATCGGTGCCATAGGTTTGACATTCGTTGTCTCGCAGCAAGCATTGAGTTTATTTCGCAATTGTTCTGAATACTTTAATTTTTTAAAAAGAGTACGCAAATTCTGAAGTACACATTTCTTATTAATGCTATCATCATCGTTATCGTTATCCTCCTCAATTTCATCCTCATCAATCTCATTAAAGGAATCATTATCTTTCTCAGTTTGCATACCACTTTTTAACAAACGAAGCATGTCTTGAATTCTTAAGTTTGCTATGTGCGCCATACATCGAAAATGTTGGTTGATAGGATCGAACACTTCGCCATCTGCAGAATTCATTAAATGCGAGAGTTCTTCCATAAAAGTAGTATTAGCGGCAGCATTATCGACAGTTATGCCTTGAATTTTTTTACGCAATCCAAATTGTTCTAGGACTCCATAAAAAAGTGTTGCTATATCTTGGCCAGTGTGTTTTCCATTTGATGGGACAAAATCAATAACTAATGATCTCAAATTCCAATCATTATCAATAAAATGACCAGTTATGCCATAATAAGATTGATTAGCAATTGATGTCCATCCATCGATTGTGAATGAAACTTTTGATTGATTTTTTGATAAAATCGTAATAACCGCTTTTTGTTTTTTATAAAATTGGGATTGAACATTAGATTTAAGTTTATTTCTGCCAGGTAAAACTGCTTGTTTATTTAAAAATGTGAATAATCTCTGAGTTTCATCATCTTCAAAAAAACTTAATGGTAGATATTTTCTTGCAACCCAATCAACCAACATCTCAGAGAAGCGTTCTTGCGTGAATGATACCTATACGTATAATATATTACATTTACTTATTTATTTATTTATTTATTTATTTATTTAATTATTTCTTTATTTATTATTTTTCATTAAAAATAAGTTACTTTATTTATCGTTTAGCTTTATAATCTCTGAGTTTATTCTCTGAATTTATTGCGATGGTTATAAAAGTAAAGAAAGCAAAATAAGTATGCAAATTAGAAATTCGCACATTCCTTCCTCATCATTTTTTTAATCTTAAAAAGAATTCTCTATAAGGAAGCCAAACTATTATATGTAATAATTATGCTTTAATATAATAAAAATTAGTTTTCTCAGAAGAGAAAAAATATCTTACCGATGTAAGTTTTGATTTTGATCCATTATTAGCATATATAAGTTCATAAATTTGCGAATGAGCATTTAAAAGATGTTTTCTTATTCCACTTGTATTACCGTCTTTCATTTTCACTTCTTTTTTCTCTGATGTACATAATTTACAGACTGCGATTTTACCTTGATTTTCTCGTTTTTCAAATAAAAATGCTTTTTCTAATAATACTTTTTTATCGCCAGTCCAATAATCTGTGGATTTGCTTTGATCAGGCGTACAATCTCTGTCATCCTTGTCATTTTGAATTTCATTTTCCATATTTGTCGTCTTTTCTATAAGCGAGTTGAAAGTAATAATAATGTTAATGTTGGCAATATTGTTATGAGTATAATAATGTAATATATAATTGATAAAGATATTAATTATATCTTACGTGATATTTCAGCGAGTCGTTGCTTTTTATAATAAGAATTATTATTTGTTTCATTATTACTTCTCTTCATATCCATGTTACTGTCATAAATAACGTGAAATGAACTATCTCTTTACACTGAGAAAAAAATACTGTTGCTTTAATTAAATGTGGAATTCCGGGGCGCCAAAAACATAAATAGTTGATTCAATTGTATAAATAGTTGATTCAACTATAGTGTAGTCGTTTTAATAATTCAAATATCGTTTTAATAATTCAAATATTGAATCAACTATTTATACAATTGAATCAACTATTTATGTTTGTGGCACCCCGGAATTCCACATTTAATTGAAGCAACAGTATTTTTTTCTCAGTGTATGAAAGAACAGATGAAACGAGATAGACGATAGTCTCGAACATCATAAAAACATAAAATTCGAGAATATCGAAAAACGAGAATCTCGGCCCGTCGAGACGAGAGAATTTTTTCAATTATTTGTCTTTGTCGACACTAAATCTCGGTATCGGTATTTTCTCGTCTCGTCTCGCTCGAATGCATCACTAGGTCTGAATCCGCAACATTGCTGTCCATTGATTTTAAAGTAGTTAATCTGCATTTATATATGAAATGATTAAGCAAAAAAAAAGTTGGTTGTTTTGCAATTATATATAAAATGATTAAACAGAGAAAAATTTATTGATGTTTGAAAGATTACAGTATTCGTACTAAAAAATTATAAAGACAAATTTTCATTCTTAGATTCAAATACTTATAACATTTCATCAATGCATAATTCTAATATTTGCGTCTATTATAGTCATTTGTTTACAGATTTTATACATTGACTCCATATTATTGAGATTATGTCTCAAATTCAATGTTATTATTGGAAAGAAAAATTAATAATGTTTGAAATAAATCGCATAATGCAAAAATCAGATCAAATAATTACTTTTCAGTGACGTCTTTTTGTCTCTTGTTTAGGCGATGCCTATACCTCTTCGTACGCACCTATTGTCCAATTCTGATCGAAATTTGAGATCACCATTGGAGTAACAACATTTCTGTAAATTGCTTTGTAATTGGATAGGTCCAAGAAATAGTTTTGTAGCTTATGTGGTAAAACATGATTTTTGTCCAAAAATTGATTATGTTTTGACATGTGTGATCTAAAATTTTTTGTAATGTATTTTGATTTAGTAATATTTAATTCTACGCCACATAATTTACAAATAAATACATTTCCGGAACCGTGGAAATGCTTCCACATGACGTTCGTTTTCTTGGGGGCCATAATTCTGGAAAGAAAAATTGATTTTAAAGTAGTTAATCTGCATTTATATATGAAATGATTAAGCAAAAAAAAGTTGGTTGTTTTGCAATTATATATAAAATGATTAAACAGAGAAAAATTTGTTGATGTTTGAAAGATTACAGTTATGCGTACTACAAAATTATAAAGACAAATTTTCATTCTTAGATTCAAATACTTATAACATTTCATCAATGCATAATTCTAATATTTGCGTCTATTATAGTCATTTGTTTACAGATTTTATACATTGACTCCATATTATTGAGATTATGTCTCAAATTCAATGTTATTATTGGAAAGAAAAATTAATAATGTTTGAAATAAAGGTGCAAATTCATGAGACGCTGAAAATGAGCGTCAACAAGGTGAACGTGGTGGTTTCGCTTTGACGCTAGCGTCAAAGAAATGAAGTTGAATTTGTTTAATATTCAGCGTCGCCGCTGAATCGTCGTTAATCGTCTCAGTACAATCAAACATAAACTTCGAAATGCGTAAAATATTAATTATTTTCAAGTAATATCTTCAAATAATAATATTTTATGGATACATATGTAAATAAAAGATATTATTTCTGAAGATTTTTGCTTGCTGAAAATGAGCGTCGAGCGTCAACGTGACAAGGCACCTTAAATCGCATGATGCAAAATCAGATCAAATAATTACTTTTCATGTCAAAACATAATCAATCTTTAGACAAAAGTCATGTTGTTTTACCACATAAATTACAGAAATATTTTTTGGACGTATCCAATTACAAAGCAATTTACAGAAATGTTGTTACTCCAATGGTGATCTCGAATTTCGATCAGAATTGGACAATAGGTGCGTACGAAGAGGTATAGGCATCGCCTAAACAAGAGACAAACAGACGTCACTGAAAAGTAATTATTGAACTCTAGGCCGATTAGCCCTCAATCTGATGATCCACAAGACGTCTCTGCTCTAACATCCGGTCGTTTTCTCGTGGGTCAACCTCTGACCACTATACCTGAACCATCTTATACTTTAAACATTGGTCTTCGAGCCGGATCTATAGTTCCGGATGAGTGTTTCCGGATTTGTAATTCCGTATACAGTTCAAGTTGAATATACAGTTACGAAAACAGATATTGAAACAGACATTAATTCTGAATCTTGAATAGCGCTACTGTTATCTGCAAAGTCGAGAGAAGAGGAAACGACATATCGAGTTACGCGAAAGTTTACAAATAAAGACACGTGAAAAGCATTCCGCTTGAATCATTACGAGCTTGAGAACAATAGATATTTGAAATCGATCCAAAATGAATTCGATAATCGAGCATATGAATCAACAACTTAGGTTGAATCCTTTCTTGGCGGACGATTGTGATAATTTTATCAAAAAAGGGTCTTCTGGAATGACTAAACAGAGAATAGATAGTTACCTTTCATCCTTAGCAGAGAGTTGGCATAGGTTTAGACAAAATCATGATGCCATTTTGTTGTCCATCTCTGAACTTACAAACGAACAGAGTACATTAATTCAAACTCACTCCTACTTTACTGAGCAAATATTTTCGGAAACAAAGAAAAGTTATTTAGCGTCGGTTGAGCAGATTAGGGCTCTTCTTGATACGGATCCGCAGAGTTTGTCGGGACATTCATCGGTTCAGTCGATAGCCATTGAAACTCCCACAAATGACTCGAGACCTCCATCGGGCCAGTCGGTAGCTATTGAGAGTCCCATAATTAATGACCCTCAGTATGCGCTACTTCCTCGGATTAACATTCCTAAATTTGACGGTACTCCTTCGGAATGGCTTAATTTTAGAGATTTGTTTGTTTCTCTCGTTTTTGAAAATACTCGTTTGCAACCAGTCCAGAAATTACAATACTTAAAAATTAGTTTAACCGGTACAGCTGCTCATTTGATTAAGAATACGACACTTACATCGGATAACTTTACCAAAGCCTGGGAATCATTGGAATCATTTTATGATAACTCCAGACTTCAAGTTGATACTGCTTTGCAATTCTTAATTGATTTAAAATCAATGACAAAGGAATCAGCTAGCGAATTAGAACGTTTATACACGTCGGTCACCCAACTTTATAGAACTTTCGAGACATTGCATTGTCCCGTGGATAAGTGGGATAATTTTCTTGTTTTCTTGGTGAGACGAAAATTAGACTCAGAATCGATTAAAGCTTGGGAGAATAAACTGGACTCATCAAAGATCCCGCCCTCGTGGAAAGAGTTTAATGAATTTCTAATTACTCGTCTCTTCTCGCTTCAGGCTTATGAAAAGTCGCGAACAGTAAAGATTGCTTTAAAATCAAAAAACCCTACAGTCCAAGCTCATTATCAGGGCAAGTCAAATGAGGATTCTGGGAAAAATGTTTGTCCAATTTGCAAAGGAAAACATTACGTAATGAGATGTCCCAAATACATCGATGAGGCTATAGCTCAGAAAATGGCCCTCATAACTAAACACAAGTTATGCTTTAATTGCTTAGGAGGTCATCGAGTGTCTAATTGCAAGGTGACTAAGTGTTGTCAGAAGTGTGGACGAAAGCATCACGAAAAGCGACTCAGGTGGACTCGAACCTGCTACCTTGTGGTTATCAGTCTGGCGCTTTACAGCTAGACTAGTGCCGGGCACTGTACTATGTGCAGCTCGCCGAAAAGATCGAATTTTGTATGTTTTAAACCGAGGGTCACACAGATTTGTTTATTAAATTAAAATTTGGAAAATCTACTATTAAATCCAAAGGGATTAATTTATATGGAATTAAGGTTTGAGTTTTATTGTCTTGAATTTCACTTTCTAATTTCTTTAATTTGAATAAGAATGGAAAAGGATCTTGATTTAATTGTATAGTTTGTTTAATCTGATGTTTAATTCTTTTGAGTTGAAATCTTTTGCCCCCTTTTCTGGGCATGCATGAAGATTAAAAGAAATCCTATTACCACACTCTTTGGCAGCGACAGGTAAAGGAAGGAAATTACTGTTGCCACGCTCCTTAGCAGCGACAGTTAAGAGTTGTGAAATTAAAAGATTACAGTAAAATTTTGAGAATTAAATTTAAAATTATACCTTTATTCAGGGAGAATATGTTTATAACTGTTTAAAATCTGGTTTAATTGATATGATTTAATTCTTGTTTACAATTGTAGTTAAGATCCTGATTTAAAGGAAGGATTAATTCCTGATGCAAAGATTTGTTGAAGTTAAAGTATATAAGTCAGAACTTGATATATTTGCTCGCGTAAAAATTGTCGGTAGATTAGCTTATGAGCACAGGAAATTAACTGTACGATGATTTTTCGCGCTTATTTATACTCAAGTGGCGAGAATTCCCCGCGTGAGCTTCTCACCACTTCTTTGTCTTTGTATCCTAAAGGAAGAGGAAGGTTTTATCTCTAGGTGTAATTCCATGCTCTGCGAACCGCGGCCTGAGAACCGTCTCTCCATTAGAAATCGGATAATTTATCAATATCGATATCTATCTTCTAACATTCCTGGCTATTTTAAGCCTGAGTTAAATTTTGCTCGTTTATAACACAGCCAAACCTTATGTACATCTGTCATTAGCGGAATAAATCCTTATAATTGTAAATAATTAGATCTGTAAAAATAAGCTCGCGATTTTGTTATAGATTTCAATAACATAAATTACCATGCTTGCTTGTAAATACCACGCTGTCTGCGTGAGTTCTGTTAAGGTCCAGCTTGAGAATGGAAACTTTCACTGGGATGTTGGTTATTTCTACGCAGAGGGACCTACAAGAGGCTTGTCGGTACACAAGGTCAGAATTGTATGCGTCAGTCACTTAAAAAAATAAGCGGTGTATTTTGGTTGAACAATTAAGTTCACTAGTGAGCCCGAAAGCAACGTTTCGTGCCAAAACCGCTGAGAGCGAATAATTTTGTTACATTGTAACGGCCTATCTTTGGATTCGAACGCGGACTAGCTCGTCGGACGCGGGGTTCGAAAGAAGGCCCAGAGACAGCAATCAGAATACAAGTACACGAACTGGTTTATTGGTTTTAGAATCTACAGCTATAGTGCGGGTGCACTCGACGCAGTAGAATATACAGTTATCACAAAATGTACGCGGTATATACAATCGACGATAGTGCCACGAGACGTGGTAACGCGGTAGACGGAACGCGGGACGTGTAAGCGGAATAGTGCAACGCTAGAATATACGGTTGTTACATGAGGTAACGCGGTCGACGGACGCGGTAAGTAGACGGAACGCGGGACGTATAATTACAGAATGAGCGCGGTATATACAATCGGCAATAGTGCTGTGAGACGTGGTAATGCGGCAGACGGACCGCGGTATGTGGACGGCGCGCGGGACGTATATCGACGTAACGCGGTCGACGGACGCGGTAAGTAGACGGAACGCGGGCCGTATAATCGAGGTAGTGCCACGATAGGATATACAGTTATTAACGCGGTATGTACAATCGGCAAGATTGCTGCGAGACGCGGTATAGGGACGGGACGCGATAGGATAATGCAATCCTGTGGCGTGCCGGCAACGAGAGCCCTCGTTGCGAGGCCGAGCGTGCTCGACCCCGTATAACCGTGCCGTCAGGAGGAACAGGTAAGGAGTTGGGGACACCTGAGAGCACTCAGTCGAGACCCGGAGCTCCGGACCTCGTTGGTGTGTCGCCTAGGAATCGGTCGGGTAGGCTTCGTCGGAACAGCGGACTGCTGGAGCGGAGACGAAGTGTCTTCTCTCGCCGGAGCGTCGGCTTATATACCCCGGTTCGACGGGCCCGGCGGGAGGGAGGCCTATCGTCAGGCGCGCTGAGTGGGGCGTGCGGACGCGCGCCGGCCTTCGGCGCGGCTCGGCTCCCTTCGGCGCTCGTCGGCGCCGTGCGAGGAGAAGGCCCCGGTGCCGCGTTTTGCCCGCGCACCCGGGGCCGGTGGAGTGTTTTAAAGAAAGATGTGGGCGCACCGCGCCCTGTTCTCGCCCGACGGATGGTCGGTCGGGCGGTATCCGGCGGGTGGTTGCCGGGACGATGCTGTCTTAGGGGCGCATCGTTACAACATGAAAACTTATCTATAAGGGGTTTTTTGTGTCACTGATGACGATTCCAGTTAAAATTTCAAAATTGAAATAGACGGTGCGGACTCTATCTTCAAAAGGGAACAGCCCCAATACCCACTGGTTTGTTTCAGAAAACATCACCGGTGCGGACTCTGTCACCCAAAAGTGACAGTCCCAGCACCCACCGGTACTTTACTGACAATTGACATACGTTTCGTAACTTTCCTATACGACTAGACAATGTGTCGTTGCATTGTCTTTTATTTATTTTAATTGTATTATTGATATTATATTTTTCCTTTTAATGCGTGGCTGTACATCGTGGATAATTGATCCTGCGACAGAGCCCTTGCTCGCTGGAGTCTCGTTTCCTTCCTTTCTTTAAAAAAAGTACGTCCTCGAATTCAACTATCGGTTGTGTCGATGAATAATTTTCGTCCTTTTTTGCCTGACGACCTTTGCATCGTGTTCTCTCGTGATTGCTTCATTTACACTAAGCCGCCAAACGCGCTGATCAAGTTTTGTTTCCATTTTTCTTTCTTTGAGTATGTGAAATTTTGAAGTACGTTGAATCACATTCATGCACGTCGCATCACTCATAGCGACGGCGTGCACGACACGCTGAAATTTATATATATGCCTGAATATATATATATATATATATATATATATATATATATATATATATATATATATATATTGAGAACGTTTGTCTTATTCTTAATTTTTTTGGATTTTTTGGAAATTTCGGAATCATTCGTCGCATTTTTCTATATAGTTTTTTCTTTATAGTTTTTCTATATAGTTTTCAATCAAACCCATTCAAAATAAACGTGCTTTTCCCAGCGATCCGTGGCGATCGGCGTAGCGTTAGAGTATACCTTGCGTTTCGCTCTTCTCGGTACCCAAGGGTCGTGTTATTGACACTTGCCGTCCGCTGCTTTTTCTCAGCTGGTCTATATGTCGCTTGACGATGTTTCCGTTTTACAGCTCGTACGTTACCGGCCCTAGTTTTTTTATGCACTATCGTTTGCACCCACGCGGCGGAGTTGGCACTGAAAGTTTTTAACCAAACTTTCGCTGAACGTCACTACTCTTTTCCCTCTCGAGTTCCGCACCTGCCTGTCTGTCGCGAGACTTTGTTTTAATTCTACATTCAGTCGTAGTAAGTCGAATTTTGTCCTGATCTCTCGCCCTAACATCAATTTCGCCGGCGTCTCGCCCGTAGTACTGTGTTTCAAATATGTTCTGTATTCGAATAATATCTTATTTATCGCTGATTGTACCGGTTTATTTCTCTTTAACAATATGTTTATTTTCCGCTTGAACGTCTTGACGAAGTTTTCCGCGTTCGACGCTGGATGCTTAACCGCTGAGAACGTTTGTCTTATTCTTAATTTTTTTGGATTTTTTGGAAATTGGTGAATACGCTACTCGTATACTGCGACCCGTTGTCGCTAACTATTTGCAGTGGGAGACCGAATTGCGAGAAAACTTTCCGAAAAGCGTCCACAGTTTTTGCTGCCGTTATCGATTTCACTAGAATTATTTCTGGCCATTTCGTCCTAGCGTCGATTATTAAGAGAAAGTTATACCTTTGGCACGGTCCTATGAAGTCCGTATGTATTCTTTGCCAGGGTTTCTCTGGCCGTTTCCACGGATTTATTTCACTTTTGATATTAGGATTGTCTTTAACCTCAACGCAATCCCGACATGTTCTTTCTATCTTTTCTATCTCCGGTTTGATTATATAGGGACTATGGGAGTGCCCCATAGTTTTCTTTTAACGCGAATGGTATCGATCGACCTTTAAAGTATACCGGGGCCGTATTGGTTCGCATTCGGATTATGAACTTTATTTATTGTAAGTCCCGAGGCCTGGTAAAAACAACTTGTCGTATTTTTTAAAAATTTCTTTCTCTTTCTCGCGTAACGTTTTGTCTTCTTCTGCCGATTTCTGTTTGCTTTTTATTTCCTGTGTGTGTACTTTGTTAAAATAAACGCGTTTCTTATTTTTTCTAACAAAAAATTCTAATTGTAAAACTTTTTAATAACTGCTTCAAACTGGCCTGGTTTGCGATGTGCCATAAAATTTCCATTTTTGATAATATTAAACGCGAAACGCGACTCGCGATGTACTTAAAACGCGACAATTGAAGATATAAATCTCACCGATCCGCTGATCCTGCTTCTCGCCGCTGCTTCTCGTCCTTCTCGCTAGAACTTCTCAGTTTCTCACCACACGCACCACACGCACCACACGGCAGTACCGCACTCGTCCATCCACGCCGGAAGGACGAACCGGAAAAGATCGAGCGAACGTTGCTCGATACCGCGATACCGGATCGATAGTATGGGGTGCGCAAATCTGCTCATGCGCACATGCGCGTTATCGCGACCGCCGTGCGCCGACCAATTAGGGGCGGATTCCGCGGCTTCGCAAGCTCGCCACGGTCCCCGTCGCGCAGTGCCGTATACAGTCGGTCCTACGGGGGTGCTTCGCGACCCCGCGCCTTCGCAATGGCATTTCGAAATTTTGCGCCGAGCTCTCCGGACAGCCGGGCCTCACTTCTACCTAGATAGGAGCTCTTTCGGTGAACCTCTGGGATGATGACCTCGCCATCCCGGGTCCGGTCGGTGCTGTAAAGATCGGTCGGGGCATCTCATTTTCCTTGGCCGTGGAGGGCCCTGCGACAGTCTTTTCCGTCACCTACCGATCACGCGCTATACGCGCGTTCCATCGCGCTCCCCTTCCGCTTTAGCCTCCTGCGACCTCCGCGAATGGCGCGAACAGGCCTCCCTCCTCCCTCTCGACTTCCTCAAACGATCAGCCCCTCGCCCTCAGTTTTCTCTCCTCTAAATAATTCTCTCTAAAATTTCCATTTTTGATAATATTAATATATTCTGTATAGATTTTGTTTAAATAAGTTTATTTAATTTGAATACGTACAAAAACTAAATTTTATCTATTTGTCTCGAGTTTGACAATGCTATTGTTAAACAAATGCCTAATCTAGATTTTTGAAATGTATACGTGTGTGATAGAAAAGTGCGAATATAAGCGATTCAAATTTGTTCAAAGTATGTGCGAAATAATTGAAAGATCATTATTAATTCAAGGGGAGGTTCTACTTTAGAGGCTCAAGTAATGTATGAATTTTAGGAATTTTTTTTGATATAAAATAAATGAATTTGAAAAAAACTTTTAAGGGATTTTATTCTTGTACTGTTACATAAGAAAATTTTGATTTTTTAATGTCAAAATGGCGGCTCTCGCTTCCACGCCATGAAGCCACAAACGACGTGAGTTTATGCGCGCGGGGCGCTCCACAGCCTTGCCAGCTGATCTGAAACAAAAATACAAAAATTCATTAAACCAGACTAAATTTGGGGGCCTTATCGTTTTTCGATTTTTAAAAAACCCCTGGAAAACAAAATGGCAGCCATTTGAAAAAAAAACCCATTTTTTTTTTAAACAGGAAATGCGTCTTTTTTTTGTTTTTAGATGATAAAATGGATGAGTTAGGTGGTTTTGGATTTTTCTTTAAAATGTTTGCTATAAATCTGCATTTGTTTTTGATGCGATTAAAAACAGAAACGTAAGAGAGAGTAATTTTTAAAAATATTACAGTTGTAAATTATTTTTGTGTAGAAAAGTTAAAATTCAATTAGTCAGATAACACTGCATTGTGTCATATAAACAAAACAAATAATTACTCATCAGGTGCGTCTGGTTCCTCGTTTGTTGACTGAACGTGCAAATCGGGATCTTGACTTTCATTTTCTACAGAATCATCTCTCACAGTATCATTCGTTGAGTTAGGTCTGGAGTGAAACCTGATGTAAATAAAAATAGTAGAAGAGAATAATTATTTTTAAATATTACAATTGTATGCATTATATGATGCTATTATATTCTTGTAGACAGTGATTCGAAATGGAGTAAAAATTTGTGTGTGAAGGAGAGTTGGAGATAGAGAGAGAAAGTTATAGAGATTGTTTCATATCTCGAATTTCTGTAATATTAATTTTAAAATAAACATCTTAAATAGATTTATGATTTCTTATTACACGTATATAGTTTTTAAATGAAGCTGTCTTGATGTCAGAACGTGTACAGACATAACTCAAATACAGTCACACATCAATGCGGTCAAAAGGGATTGAATGTTTTTGCGAAAAATTGTAGATAAGTTTTTTAAAATAAATCAGGTTGGAACTATATATTATACAATCATAATCTCAACGATAGCGACGATGCTGATATTTTAAAAAGTTTCTAAATTTGTACTTACGCACGTTGATTCTGATGGTTTTCCCATCCAGGATGTCGTCTGTTCAAATGACTTTTTAAACTATTGTTGTGTAGAATCATTAGCTTCCCATAGTAATTACATCTTACTTTGTTCACGTTTCTTATTTTAGTGTAGTGGTGACGTAGCGTGTACGGTACGGTAGGTATTATGTTTCTTATGCCATGATCGATCCTTAGATGATTTTTTAAATTTGTTATCATTACGTCCGTGTGGTTTGATTTCTCTTCTTTATTGCAGTGAACGCACACTGCGACCAAATGTTCCGTATCTCGGAAATGGTCCCACAACTCGTTGGACACGTTTTTTGGTTCCATTCTATACTTTCTGTCAGAGTGTCTGTTACTTACTGAATGTTGTATAGAAATAACCTCAACAAGCGTTTGAAATATACTGCTCGCACAAGTCAAAAAGAGATGTATGGTTTATTTATCGGGATGTATGTATAAATATTTTTAATTTGCCTAACTACGAGATCGTGCATATGATACAAGAAAATTGTAAATATTATCGAACAATTGTAGACAGTATCTTGTAGACAGTGATGCGAAATGGAGTAAAAATTTGTGTGTGAAGGAGGGTTGGAGATAGAGAGAAAAAGTTATAGAGATTGTTTCATATCTCGAATTTCTGTAATATTAATTTTAAAATAAACATCTTAAATAGATTTATGATTTCTTATTAAACGTATATAGTTTTTAAGGGGGGAGCCTGAATTAGAAGGCTAGAAAAAGCATGATTTTTGCAATTTTTTTTCTCGGCTCCAATAAAATGAATCTTTTCGAAACTTTTGGGGTGTTTTATTACACATTTTGACATTAACAAAAAAAATTTGTTATACAAAAATATTGATTTTTAGTATTAAATGTTCAGCAATATCTACAACGCCTGTTGTTCGTCCTCGTGCGAAATTTGTCTGTAACAAAAAACCAAAAAAATTTTTTAATTTATATGTAATTATCTTCTATGAGAACCTAAAAAAATTTTTTAATATTGAAAATTAAACTAATTGTGAAATTTTGAAAAAAAGTTACAAATTTTTGCCAACTTAATTGTTCAAAAAAAGTTGTTAAATTTAATTTTTTTTAATAAATCTCTTAGGTTCACATAGAAGAGAATGCAATTATGTAACTAAAAAATCTTGGATCAAGTCGATTAGTCAAATAGATTTTTCTTTATCTTGTACGAGAATTCGAAAAACGTGGTTTCGAGAAAAACACGTTTAAAGTTTACGGTCAGGAAATCTGTAACTTTTTGGGTACTTACAGCAGTCAGAGGCTAATCTGCAATACTGGGCCCATACAGCAAGTCTTCCACTTCCTCGTGGAACTGGTTTTTCTGCATTATTTTCATTCTGCGGGCTGAACGAGCCTCTTTTGTGCAGCTCATGCTACGGTGGTGCTGCCTTGCTACACGCTGCTCTTCGTACGCATAGGCGAAATATTTCGCTTGCGGCCCAATGTTAATGTCCAACTTGTTCATCATCCGTAGTATAGACGTGTACCCTTCATTGAACACACTTGCAGCAATAGAGGCGGCAATTTCAACGATTTTTAAGTCTGCGTTCAAATGTTTCGGAGCTAGACGCGCCACACGGTAGAGTTGAAACTCTCGTTCGAGTTTTGCGTGTATCCGCCCAAGCATCTTGTCAGAAGATCATCCCTCGACAGATCTTCATAGATATAGGAATTAAGTGCTCAAGAACATCGGGATGAAGTGGAGGGGGGTGTTTGAAATCTTTCTGTGTACCAGCCGCTACAGCCTTGCGCCACTTACACCAGCTGTCGGCTCCAGCTGGGCATTTGTCGTGCTTAGGATTTTTGTTCGTTGATGATAAATAATCTAAAGTGGTCATAATAGCTTTTTTCATGACTTCTACAGAATTCACGTTTTGCCTTATTGCAAGTCCATAATAAATAGTTAACTTTTTTATAACAACATCAGTTAATTTACCCTTACCACCAAGTTTTTCTTTCTTTTTCACATTTCTAAGTCGCGTTCCCATTCTTTTTTCAACGTGACCAATGCACTCGCTCTTTATTACTGGAAACTCGTCACCGTACGGATTTAGATCTAAAATGGCCTTATAAGTTTTGGAGTCGCTGTCTCCAATGTAATTCAAATATTTTACTCCGAATTTCTTTTCGGACCTTGAAAACATTTCTCGCACGGCGTCTACCTCCATTTTCCCCGCCGAGCCATTATGAGTTGCAGAACACTGTTCTTCATGGTTTTCATACCATTCAGTATACTCGTCAGTATCTTCTTTCTTCTTCCAAAACACGCAGGCCTGGCAGTAGCTACTTTTAATAACAAGATCCACTATTTTTCCTGAATAATGACCGATGAGTGACGTTACACCGTATAAAGAATTAAACCCGCGCTTCTTCCACGAGCCATCGCCAGATACTTTCAACTCTGTCAGGTCTTTCATTTTCGATATTCTTCTGTTTTTCTTCTTCCACGGCTATCTTACACACACCATCAAAACTTGATTTTGCCGCTTCATATACATGTCTTACAATTCGGTCATACGTATTTTTACTCATGCCTTGGCCCATATCCATTAGTCCACTAAAAATTTTTATAGCTTGTCGACCAAGGCCTAACAGCTTCATGACAAAAACGATTCTTCTATTTATTTCAAATCCAGTATTGATGAACGGCCCTGAATTTATTTCTATACGGCCAAAGGCGCATAAAATAAGAAACTTAAAACCGAAACCGCGGACTCTAGTTTCTTTAAATTTTACATTACTCTTGCATTTTCTACAAATAAGTAAATCCGTAAGAGCACCAAAAACCGTCACAAATTCAACAATTCTATAAAGATGCTGTGGATTATATACAACGTCATCACTACTAACACTGCATAGTTTTTGCTCAGAAGCACTTCGATTTGCTTCATTCGAATCGTTACTACTATTCTCGCGTAAACTGATTGCCGCGAAACTTTCTCTTTGCCGGTCTCGATGAACTTTGGCTGTTTCTTTCTTTTGATTTCGGATACGATGACATTTTGCTGTTTAAAAGCGTCCTTAAATTACACTTTGTTCGATAAACATCTGACGACCTTTATGAACCCTCTATAAAAGCCTGTAAGAAGCGGAGCATACAGCCTTCCGGCCTTCCGGCTGTATATCTGTGCTCGAGCCGCGCGCGTTTCGATAACTATATGTATATCTAATGAAATATTTCGAATTTCTGTCTGTAACTCGAGGATTATATTTTTGAATAGTATTACTATCGATTAAAAAAAAAAAAACGGTTTTTTTGAACCTGTAATTCAGGCTCCCTCTTTAAATGAAGCTGTCTTGATGTCAGAACGTGTACAGACATAACTCAAATACAGTCACACATCAGTGCGGTCAGAAGGGATTGAATGTTTTTGCGAAAAATTGTAGAATAAGTTAAAATAAATCAGGTTGGAACTATATTATACAATCATAATCTCAACGATTGCGACGATGTTGGTATTTTAAAAAGTTTAAAAAATTTCTAAAGTTTCTGTACTTACGCATGTTGATGGTTTTCCCATCCAGGATGTAGTTTATTTAGATGATTTTTTAAATTATAATTAATTAAAGCCATGGTTTTTCCACAATTATTACAAGTTGCCTTGTTCACATTTCGTATTTTTTTTATAGAATCTTCGTAGGGCGTACGGTATTGTAGGATTTATCTGAGATATTCCATGTCTAATTTTTAAGTGCGTTCTTAAATTGTTTATAAACGCTTCAGACTGGTTTGACCGATCTTCTTTTCCACGATGGTTACACTTCGTGACCAAATCTTTTATATGTTTAAAGTGATCCTCCTTGGACAACTCCTTGGACATTGCGTTTTTCCGGTAATTCCATTATATCTGTTTTGTAATTTGTTACCAGCACGTAAGCCTTCTATCTCTTGTAATTTTGCTATTTGTACATTATATATGTCTTGTCAATTTTATGATGATTCCATCATGATTCAATTGCATGATAATTTTAACAAATTTCACTCTATCAGAGAAGCAGTTCTATAATTCTCCTCTTCTAATCTAAATAAAAAAGAGAAAAGGAAGAAAATATGTACATGAATAATACTACCTAAATACTAAATCTTACATCAATTTTGTGTGCTCGGTGATTTGCGTTAATACTTATCATAGTATGTCAATCAGAGACTCGAATTTCAGTTCGGTTCCGGTTATATGGTTTAATAAAACTTAAAGTAATTGTTCCAGTTTCAGTTTCGGTTTCTTAGTAAAGAAAACCGAAATCGTTAAAATTACGGTCTTTTTTGGTTATAGTTATTCGCGCGGAGGAGAGAGGTCTAAAATTTAAATACTAAATTTCTCGTAATTAGACATTTTTCTTCAACAAATTACTAATTTTTTAAGCAATGAGTAATTCACTTTTGCTTAAATATTAATTTTTACGTAATTAGTATTTTTTGTGACTAATTACCAATTTGCTAATTAAATAAAAATTTAATTTGTTGTTAAGGCTGATTTATGCTGGTCGTAACCGTTGATTTTAAGCCGTAATCCCTAAGAACTTTCCAAAAGATATTGCCGTGCAAGTTTTTATACTCTTTGATTGCTGCTGAACGCATTTCCTCCTATGAATTTAAATTTTCGAATATTGCATAGGCATAATTTGGTGAATAGTCATTAATTGCAAAATTCAATGCTTGACTACATTTTTTTGAGTACTTTATTTTGATGCATAGTACAAACCAAAGATACCTGCAAAATATGATCCAGCATATTTTCTTTGTTTTTTTGGTATTTTTTTTATCGCTGTAGAGCGCTTCTCCCACGCATTTAAATTTTCAAATATTGTATAAGCATAATTTGCTGGGCAGTCATTAAGTGCAAAATTTAGTGCTTTATTAAATTTTTTGGAGTACTTCAGTTTCGTGCACAGCACCAAAGATACCTGTAAAATATTTATTAAAATTTTATTTAGATAAAATAAAAAGATAAAAAAAAAAGATTTACCGTATATCATCGCTTCTACTTTTCATTTTTAATTGTTGTGCAGTCATTCGAATTTGCCATATGGAAGAATAACTGGTTACACTTGAATAAGTAACACAGTAGCGCGATCAGACGGAGTAGAAACGTTTTGCCTCGACGATATGTTCAGATATTTTCGAGCGAAACGTAATTTTACGTTTCTTAAGATATTTGAAATGGATCACGCTGTATGCGATAAACTTTCGTTTAAATCGGTGAAACAGAACAGAGTGTCTTTGTAGGGACACACTCTGTATATGAACATATGTACACGTGCATTATATGTATATGAACATATGCTCTCGCGGTGTTATTGATATTTTCATTTGACCGAAAGTGAATAATAAAAAATATACAAATTTTTACTCTACATATACCTATATACAATCGCTCGTAATACGTCTGGTCGGCTCGAAGGCCCGGCGGAAAATCTGAACGTCGACTATTTACAAACAAACGCGATGACAAGCTCGTCGTCAGGCAGCGCTTCGCGACTACCTTTCGGGCTTCCACTGGGTGGCTCGGGCGCAACACTGCCTACCCTCCTTTTTCTAGATTGTCGCCCCGACAATCAACTGGGAGGCAGCGCCCAGACGAACACAGCTTCTTGGGCACTAAACCGCCACGTCCTTCTCCCTGCGATCGACCTTCTGGGAAGAACTGGCCAGACTCTCCCGAGTCATCTTCAAGGAGGGCCGTCCGCCTTGTTTCGTCCTTGAGTTCCGGTCCCGAAATCGTCGTCCTCCCGCGTTATCTTATTAAAGAAATTGAGTTAAATCTTCCTAAAAGTTATATAGATGAAGATATTGTGAAATTAATTCTCAGAGGAAATTACCACGAGCGTAATGTACGTACGCAAATAATTAATTTAACTTTCCTCGATATGTATTTTAAAATAGTATTTTTGGAACTTATTTTGTTGCGCTTTACCGAAATCCGCCGTATAATTTTGTCGAATCGCGGATTGTAAATTTTATAACATTATTGTCAGAACAATTTATCTACAGCTTTACTTTATACCATTCGGTGTCAAAATTTTTTATTAATAAGCAAATAGCTTACAATTGAGACTCAACGTCTAAGAGATGTCACCTCTCTGTGACGTAAAAGTAGAAGAGGAAGAAACGATAGAAAAAAGAGAAAAGCGATAGAAGAAAAGTATAAAACGATGGAAAAGAGCGTTAAAATCATAGTATGCTCAACCAAGCGAGCAGTCTTTGGGAAGTCTTAAGGAATCTTTAGGAATATGGCCGATCATTTTGATGACATAGTGGAAGTGAACATGCAGGAAGAGGAATCCAATGAAGAGCAAGCATTAACAGATGATAGTGACTACGCTAGTGATTGCGACGCAACGATGAACACAGAGAGCTTGAGTATCATACTGTGAATCGTCCGGAAATAAATGCCTTAAACGGACGCACGAGATGTTGTATGATACATCTGTATTATACGAATGGTGGATCATACGTCAGATGTATGTCGTGCATTACATCGATTGACGATAATGATGATCCACAACTTTACGCCGTGCGAAAACATAAAACCGGCCCGCACGACGAGTTAAACGGTCGTTTCTGCAAGAATTGCAGAAACCTGCTTTTCACGATATTTCCATGCAATATATGTCCTATTTGCACGAAATAGGACATTGCATGGAAATATGAAGCCTCGTGAAGTACCAACGCAAAACGTAAGTATTACTTTGCATAAATTTTTCAAAATTGTATTTTTTCCATAAATCATTTATCTACTTTATTTTTCTACAGTTTCAGAAGCAAAATGTAAATGTCATTACATCTTAAAAAAAATTAAGACCAGAAGATAAAAACATAAAAAACAATAAAGAAATGTATGATACCATTCGGTGTCGAAATTTTTTATTAATAAGCAAATAGCTTACAACTGAGACTCAACGTCACAGAGAGGTGAAGCAAATCTTAAAATCTCGGGTACTCGTGCGTTCGTGTAAAAGAGTCTCGTGCTGCGCGTGTACTTGGTGCGAAATTTTGTAATATATTACATGAAAATGGAGGAAAAAATAGGAGAAATTTATAAGACTTACTACTTGTTGTCTTGAAAGTTTCTTTGATTTGCTCTGCGCTCTGAAGACTTGTAGCTTCGCAGGGATTCTCGAATACTTGCCACTTGGCGGTTTTTGGCTCCGGAATGGATAAACTTTCCTTTTTAATTTCTAAATTTACTTGTTTCTTTTTTCTTCTTTGAATTTCTTCTTCTGCACGAGGAACTCCTCGATGCAGTCGCGGCATTCTTGTGGTGGTCTTAGCTGCATCATGACATCTCGCAGGTTGAGCAGCAGCTCTTAGTGCTCACCGGAAGGCCGTGTAACGGCGAGCTTAAATCGTGCCATTGCATTTTTAGCTGGAAGTCCCCCATCTGCGGTATCTCCTGGCCATTCTGTAGTGGTGGTAGTTGGTCTAGGTAGTCCAAGTAACAGGTCCAGCACAATTTTTTCCTCGGCCAGGAGGAGCTCACGAAATAGACGGTGTTTTCGCCCTCCGGACTCCGGATGCACTCGCTGTCACCAAAAATTTATGTCACGTTCTGTCAAAGTTAAGTCAAAGTTAAGTTTTTTTGTCCGTTTTTGGATCAAAACGTTTAAGTTATTTACCCGGGATTTGGACCAGGTTGCGTGATTAATCCAGTCCGAAGAGATATCGAATTTTGTATGTTTTAAACCAAGGGTCAGATTTGTTTATTAAATTAAAATTTAGAACATCTACTATTAAATCCAAAGGGATTAATTTATATGGAATTAAGGTTTGAGTTTTATTATCTTGAATTTTAGTTTCTAATTTCTTTAATTTGAATAAGAATGGAAAAGGATCTTGATTTAGTTGTATAGCTTATTTAATCTGATATTTAATTCTTTTGAGTTGGAATCTTTTGCCCCCTTTTCTGGGCATGAATGAGGATTAAAAGAAATCCTATTGCCACACTTTGGCAGCGGCTACTGATCTATTATAATGTCGCCATGAGAAACCATTGATTCTGGAGTACTGTAAACATTCACGTATGACATGATTAAAACTAAAATATGCAATAGTCATCTTAATTATGATAGCATTTAAAGTGTTATAGTATTGTACATTGAACAAAAATATTACTTTTGTGAGGTAATTGAAAAGTAGGTGGGGGTTAAAGTAATTATTTAAAATATTTCAGTTATAAAATATTCTCGAAAGAGTCAATTAAGGTTTTATAATGTGAGATCTGATCTTTGCTGTCAATCCGTGCGCATGTTGTTAACATTTTGATTAGGGAAGACCGAGGTTGGTAGGTCAGTTTTTCAGTTTTTGATTTTTAATGAAATACGCAAAAGAAATATTGTTTTTACGTTTACTGTCTACGAAATGACATATATTGAATTAAATTTTTAAAGTTAGCTTAATTTGATGATAATTAATATATTTAAATATGTATATATAGGGGAGACTGGGGCAAGTTGTTACACGCGTAAAATGTTTACAGCGTAAATAGTAGATTCATTAAACCTTTTAATACCTTTTACAAAAGGTGTTACTGGATTGCACTTGTTATATTTTGCTTTATATTTTGACAATTCCGTATAATATTGCCGTAACTTATTAGGTAATGTGTAGTCTTTATCGGGAAATAGTTCATGTTTACTGAGATGTATTCTTGCTGTTCGTTAAGTGACACTTCCTGGGTACTTGTTTCTTTTTCTTTTTAACATTCCCTGCACCTTACGACTAAATCTTTTAATTTATCGGAATGATCCCATAGCTCACTGTGTTTTTTCGGTGCCATTGTGTACAGTATACTCAAATTGCTGCAACAAACATTTGCAAAATTGATCACAAAGGTCGAAGACCTTTCTTTTTTATTTCGTATCTTCTTTCCGCATTTTTGACATTTTAACGTAAACAAAGGGAACTTGTATTTCTCTTCCGCGTGTTTTACATTTTAATATGATGTCTCCGAGTTCTTCAAAAAAATGTCCAGAGTACACTACGGCTAAGGATATCGTAAAAAATTGCTCGATTTTTGTGGAATTGATGAAAGAGTTCTGAACACTTACTAAACTTTGTTCGGATCATTTTCAAAAATGAAGATCTTGTATCAAAAAGTAAAAATTATGGCATTTAATGTCTATGGAATTTTAATATGTCTAATTGAAATAAATTGTTATTGATAAATTACTGTAGATCACTGTGGACGTTGACAATGCTGTCCTGAGTGATGGAATCGCTTGAGTCTTTTTTGCCTTCCATCTGTTTTTCGAGGTTCTTTGGTTCTCGCAACTTTTATTTGTCGTCGCTTCTCCAGTGTCTCGACAATAGCAGGAACTGTTTTACCCATTCTTTCCTGCAGTTGTCTTTAGATTTTTTGAATTCTTTCCTTTATTATGTTCTCATTGCGAATTAATGAACACGGAAGAAATCATGGTTGATTTGATTAATGGTTGCTTTTAAATTATTCTTTATTAATATTTTGCATTATGACACAGGTGAGAATTGGCTGCGTATTGTATTGTAGAACTGCTCCCGAAGTTCTAGCGTTATAAGAACCTAATTTGCTAAAATTAACACGCTTTTCAAAATTTTTTGCACATTGAATTAAACGATTCTGTAAGATTATTCGTTAAATTTGACAGCAAACTGTCGGAATAAGCGCTTAGATAGATAACACTCTATTTTTGGGTATATTCAACATTTAAAAATAAACTACTTGAATTTCGCATAAAAGTCACCGTTTTCCCTCCAGGGAAAATCACCTTTAACTATTGTCGTGCGACCAGGACTTTTTTCACGTCATTTCCATATATTTTAAATGACGTCTGATTCGTTAAAGTGTTTGCTGCAAACTGCACTACTTCGGCTTTTCACATATAGTCACCCGTGAAAAGATACATCATTTTCTTGTCTTTGTTCCAGCTTGCAAATGCGACAGTACCAAGTGTTCTGGTGCATTGAACATTTAAAAATAAACCACTTGAATTTATTGTGAAAGTCACCTTTTGAAAGATATTATTTTTGTGGTGTAATTAAGAAAAAGAAGAGGTTTAGTTATTTAAAATATTTTAGTTGCAAATTATCATTGTGTGAGATATTCAATATATAACTACCAAGATATCATCACATTAATTGTGATAATATTAATTCGATGATATACGCAAATAATTACTCATTAATGGCTTCTTGTCCAATTTTGTAGGCGTTTGAGATTCAAAGTTTTCTAATACGGTTCTATCCAATTTTGGTCCCTCTGCGATGATTTATTTTGCAATTTTTAATAATCCTGAAAGCACTTACACATCTCGAGACTGAATTGCCTCATTGTCATGTGTTTTTACATGTCTATTTAAATAAGAGTAATTCCATATGTAAGAAATTACTCTGTCACACGGATTACATTTTGCAATATTTGAAAAATTGGTCACAAAGGTCGAAGACCTTTCTTTTTTATTTCGTATTTCTTTTCCGCATTTTTGATATTTTAACGTATACAAGGAAACTTGTATTTCTCTTCCGCGTGTTTTACATTTGAATATGTTGTCTCCAAGTTCTTCAAAAACGTCCAGAGTACACTACGGCTAAGGATATCGTAAAAAATGGCTCGATTTTTGTGGGATTGATGAGAGTTCTGAACACTGTTACTAAACTATGTTCGGATTATTTTCAAAAATGATGATCCTGTATCAAAAAGTAAAAATTATGGCATTTAATATGTCTAAATAATATGTCTGTTGAAATAAATTGTTATTGATAAATTACTGTAGATCACTGTAGACGTTGACAATGCTGTCCTGAGTGATTGAATCGCTTGAGTCTTTTTTGTTTTTCATCTGTTTTTCGAGGTTCTTTGGTTCTCGCAACTGTTATTTGCCGTCGCTTCTCCAGTGTCTGACAGTAGGAGGAACTGTTTTACCCATTCTTTCCTGCAGTTGTCTTTAGATTTTTTGAATTCCTTTCTTTATTATGTTCTCATTGCGAATTAATGAACTCGGAAGAAATCATGGTTGATTTGATGAATGATTGCCCTTAAATTATTCTTTATTAATATTTTGCATTATGACACAGGTGAGAATTGGCTGCGTATTGTATTGTAGAACTGCTCCCGAAGTTCTAGCGTATTAGAACCTTATTTGCTAAAAGTAACACGCTTTCCGCTTTTTAAAATTTTTTGCAGATTGAATTAAACTATTCTGTAAGATTATTATATACAAGCTGTCGGAATAAGCGCTTAGATAGATAACACTCTATTTTTGGGTACAGACTGTGCAGTTTCAGAAACGGTACGTAGTGTTTCTTCGTTTTACGCCCCAAGGGGATCGATTAAAAACTTTTATAGCAAGGTAAGATATATCAAAAGACTAACCAGGATTATTAGGCACAAGTAGAGGTAAACCTTTATTTTCGTGAACGAATAATTTAGTAATCTTGTTTTTATGTCATTGTGCAGAATTACGCCTCGGTGGTTCTGAATAATCTAAATTATAACGTTATTCGAAGATGTCAACATATGCTGTTTCGTTTAAAAACATGCCAAGGGCATACATGGGGCTTGAACCGAAGAGTCGGGATCTGATCACAAGTCGACCGTTCTCACACACAACTACGTGTTTCCCCAGTCATCTTCGCATTTACGACCGCGGTCCTTTACACCATCTACGTTCACCAAATACGTGGCTAGGAATGTTCGATATATCTTTTCGTAATTCCGTAGCCTTCAAATGATGTCGGTTTTCTTCTCTTCGTAAAGAAGCTACTTCCATTTCCTCTTTTCATATTTTTAAAATGTTGCTTTCTACAACATTTCGTACCTCTACAAAACTACGCTTTCTTTGCGTTTTTGGTTGTGTTGGTTCAGCCATTTTTTATAATTTTCTGCACAGATTGCGAAGCATATGATCAATGATACATTCTATTTTTTTTTTGCCGCTTTATTATTTCGCGATATGGATGATTGTGGAGTATAGATTGATACACATTACTGTCGCCATCGACGATAACTGTTTTATGTGCATGTAACAATAATTGTTTCGCCAAACGATCTAATCTGTATTGAATGCGTTTACATATGCACTTGAATCGACAACATTAAATGGCAGCACCATATGATATTATGCAACAGGATATATTTTTTTATTCTTAATATTTTGGATGCTAAATTTTAGAGTAGGCAAAACATGTTGTATTATCCGGGCTCTTTTTTCTAAACTATAATACATTGAAAAGACTTGCAGTGTCCACATATACATTTAAGGGGTATGCATCTAAAGTTTTGTTTCATTAAAAGCAGAAGAGATACTACAGTATTAATAAATGTTAATTTGAATCTGGATGTACACCGTGCAAAATAGACACTTGCAATATTTTCTTTGAACTGGCTTGATGTGAAAAACAAAGCCTGAGTAATGGTGCTCTAAATTAGTGGAATTGTACCATGAACGTAATGTACTTGGTGCAGGCAGAGCTGAATTCATTTTATCACGCACATAATTATAGGCTTTAGGTGAATAGTAAAAAAGAGTTAACGCGAAACTACGAAGGGCCGATGGGTATTGCATTCTTGAAATGGAGTTTGACTCACCATTATTAATGACACGTTGCAAAATTCTTTAACACCTGGATCGACTATAGATTGAAGAGAACGTAAACAAGCTTCAAAAACTAAACATTTTATCCATTTGACTCGAGTTTGACAATACCACGGTCTTACATACAGGTCTCTCAACTCGATAGAATTTCAGTGGTGGGGGTGACTCCAATATCGAAGTCATTTCTTGTGGTGTCGTTGCTATCGAGGGATGTCGATTTGATACGCGATTTGAAATACGTAACCTGTGTTGTCATTGCGTTAAATAGTTCGTCACCGTGCACGCGTTCTATGATTTGACGTGATGACAAAACCGTGCATTGTACCGAAATGCAAAACAGGCTTTAAAAGCCTGAAAATAAAACGGTCGGTGTTTAAAGTGCCAACGCATAGTGAACGGCTCAAAAAATGGCAAGCTGCGATTCCTAGCAAGAAACTGACGTCTTCGCATTATGTTTGTGAGGAACATTTTGAAGAGAAATATATTCTCAGAAAGTACGTCAAGCATGATGCGAATTTATTCCTTAATTTATTTTAATTCATTTTAATTCATTTTTTTGAAATTCATTGCTCACAAAACCGAATGCTGTACGTTTTATTCTTGTTTTGCTGTTGAAAATTGCATATAAACATCCTCGTCTACACGAATCAGCCGTTCCAACCATATTCGAGAACAATGAGCAAACTGTCGAATCAATACAAGAGTCTGACATCGTCAATGCTTTAGGGAATCAAGTTGCAGCGTCTCCAATACATAATTCGTCTAATGTTACTGTTGCGAATGAATCATCGATTTTGGAAGTCGAGACAGTAACTGGATTTATTGATCTGCCAATTGATATTGCCGCTGAAGGTGTATATTGCATAGTACTTTATTTCAAATAAATCAACATTTATATATTGGACTTTTATTACAGAAGTAGCAACCGATCTTGCTACAAATATCGCAAATGGGCCAATTGCTGCAGAAACTCCAGTTCTGGTGACTCATGGCACAACTTTTAACATTTCATCAGTCACTGTCACCGAAAGCAAGTTTTAAGAATAAAAAAAGAACTATATATACCTTAAAACATTTATTTAGTCAATACATAGCACATTTAGCACTATGTGAATTTTCTATGGCTATACTGCTATTAAAAGCTACGCATCTTGTATTAGAATACTTAAAAACTATTACAGAAGAAACTTATCTTATAGTTCCTTATGCCATCCTCGTCTTCATCGTCGCATTGTCCTTGCCAAAAATGTGTGACGTGATCGATTGTTTGTATTTTTGCAAATGAATCAAGTGCACATCCCGACAATAACAGCGGAGGCTCTTCTACTACGCTACCTACGCCGTAGATTGTTGGTCAGTTAACCACACAACCAGAACAGGGCCTGGTATTTTGGTATTCAATAACGACGAAAAAACAAAATATCCACACTCCGGTAATCCAAAAATGTGTAACCCTCGACAAGCAAAAAAACCTACGTTATTACGTATATGGAAACTTCGTTAATGCTGATGCAACGAATCTCGTGCAAAAATTGGACAACATGGCAATGCTCCCAAGTATTTCCAATCAACTTCCAATCCATGAGGCTGTGTTGTGGCATAGGCGAAGTTAATGTCCATTTTATGCAAGCAAAGGATGCATTCAAAAATTATATTGATCAGTGGCATCACCGAGAATGTTCTCTGCTGTGTACAAGAAGAAGATGCGATTCTTGTTGTAAGTTGAGAAACAAGGTCCTGCAAAAGGAAAGAAGATCAAAAAATCCGCATTATAAAAATCGAATCTGTGGTTTGTCAAACCCAGTTGACGAATATAAATTTCCTTTTTGTTTGAAATAAGTCCATAACACGCTTCTTTTTGAAATTCTGTTCCATTTTGTTGTCTTTATATCCGACATATAACTCGAAATTTGGCGATTTCGCCATTATTAGAATATTTTTGTATCTGAGGCAAGATACCCGGCCGGACTGACCTGCCCATTTTATGCCCGAGCGGCCCGAAAAGATTGGTCCCGATCAAGTAACTGATACTCGCCGGTAAAAACGTCGCCCCTTGTTTTCAGCGGCTTGCGCCCATTGTATCCATCCAGATAGGTAGGCTCGGTTCCAGCATAGCAATGCCCATATTTGCGAATGTTATTGCGCCTGGAATACCGTTAACCCTTATGTCTTTTACTTGAAGCGCGAAACGTCGTATTTTATATAACTAGGTAGATTTCCCGTACCAGCTGCTAAAACGATGTGAGGATCGGTGATAAGGGACTTCAACGACGGTGGTTCCGCTTCCGTGTACACAACCGACGGTTGAAGCATCAAAAACTGCAATACTTGATTGATTACTGATTAATCGAGTAATTAAAAAGTGTCGATTACTAATTAATTAATTAATCGAAAAATATTTTTTTCAGATAAATAATTAAGTAATCAAGTAATATTAATTTATTCCTAATTTTTTGCCGATCTCGGGTCGTAATTCCATAGCCTTCAAATGATGTCGGTTTTCTTCTCTTCGTAAAGAAGCTACTTCCATTTCCTCTTTTCATATTTTTAAAATGTTGCTTTTTGCAACATTTCGTACTTTTACAAAACTACGCTTTCTTTGCGTTTTTGGTTGTGTTGGTTCAGCCACGTTTTATAATTTCTGCACAGATTGCGAAGCATGTGATTATTGATACATTCTATTTTTTTTACCGCTATTATTATTTCGAGCTCACCTCAAGGTCTGCAGCAGTCAGAGAAGTACAAAAATTGAAGAGTCGCGGTAGGATGAATTCGAAATATTTGATTTTAGAACTACAATTTTATATAGGTCCGTAATGTTTGATATAAAAGTGTTTGAAAGTCAATCATTTCTATGCATAAGTGTTTGAAACTCAAATGCTTTTTCAATTGTGTTTGATAAGTCAAACATTTTTTCTACTTTAATATTTATTATTTAAACAGTTATGATAAACCCATTTTTAGAGTGTATCTATTGCAATTGCGCCACATAATTTTGACACAAAGATTTTAATTTTTCTGATGCTGATGTTGGCAGCTATCAGTCTGCTATATAAGACACTAGTCTTTTACGTATTCTACATTTTACCTTATAATTTGGAAAATTTTCAAGATTTTGTCGTTGGTCGTCAGGTACATTGTAATTTTTATCGAAAATATTGTGTTTACATAAGTGTATTCTATATATGTTGGAATCTTTTTCGATTTTAAGGATATTGGCATCACTACTGTCACGCGTATATTAAGTTTTTTTTGTCCAAAATATGATAACAACTGTACAAAACTGCTGCACGAGGCAGTAATCATTTATTTTCATGGTGTTTAATTTTTGGAGAATATAGGTATAATAACTCCCCCGGTCTATTAATGTATGTTACATTTTTTTCATTTTTTACATAAATTTTATTAAAACTAATTTTGTTCAAGTTTATCCACTTTATTAGGTCTACTAATGGAAATTCCGTAGGTTTTTAGACGTCTATTGTTACGTCATTCTCATCATCTGGTTTATTTTGCTTGGTGCTATAACATATTCTATGCTTGCTTTACCAAAGTAGAACCGATTTTAGTAAATCTGCAGTATAACGGCAACTTCTCCGATTTTTCGCCAATTTCCTCTGCCCCTGAATCCACGCGCTCGGGAAGAATAATAACTAAATGTACAATAATCAGCAATAAATTAATACCTAAAATAGTTTATATTTTAAAACTGTAATTCCACAATCACAATACATACTAATTATTTCTCTCTTTCAACTGCCTGCCACCTCTTTTTCTCCCTTTATCTTCTGTAATGCATATTCCCCGTTTTGTTCTTCATTCGGTTCATCCCTTCTCCCATCTTGTTCTCTCGTTTTTTCCAAAATCCTAAATAAACAATATTTTATAATGTTTAATATTCCAATTCCGTGCAGATATCAACAATTACAATTTTATGAAAATTAAGAAACTTAAATAATAGTGTACTAACCTGCGATCTTTTCTAATTTTTTTTTCTTTTTCGAAAATTTTCTTCTCTATCTTTTTTTCTTCCTCTTTCTCTCTTTTACCATTATCCCTCCTATCGTTTTCTTCATTCCCAAAAAAAACTGGATTCAGCAAGGTCTCTCGGCAGTAAACACAAACGTCAAAACGCAAAACATCACAAGAGCGAGCAGCGAGATCCCATCCAATCTCGCGCTCGTGTCGCTTGCGCTCTCTCTCTCTCCGCGCCCTTGTGACGGACGCATAAAAACGTCATATCTGATATCACAATATATACTAGTATATCAATAACAATATATATTAATTTATTATATTTTTCTGTTTTTAAATAACTCCTTTTTAAATAAAGAAACCGCTCCAAAACCGGTTTTTTAATGCTCCGGTTTGATACCGGAGCATTTTAAATTATGATAAATAACGGTTTGTTCCGGACCGGAGAGATTTTATAATTCAAATTGTGATCCGTTCTCTCGGAGCGTACAAACTTCAACGGTTCGATTCGGTTTACAACCCTTCACTGATTCACGTATCATTTGATACTCTTACACTCTAAGAAATAAGTGTTTGATTATAAGTTGTTTTTCTTTGTAGACTACTTTTCATCATTTATAAGTAACTGACTATCAAACACCAGTAAGACAGCAATACGTGTTTGAGAATAAGACGGCTTTCATTTTTTCAGTTACATAAAAGTGTTTTATGTTTGAAAATCAAACACTTTTAGACGCATTACTTTTAAGTTGTAATGCACTTTAAAGTTTTAGTTCTCCCGTCCTACAACATATATAAACGCTTAATTAGATGCAGCTTATGATGTAAGCTAAAAACGAGTGACGTACTGGTAACGAAATACAGTATAATGCTTTCAAGAATGAGCGGAATATTCAAAAACACCGAACAAATGTCAGTATACAGTTTAATGTAACAAGAATTATATCTATACCACTTATTATCTACCACTCTTTTAAGATAAAGACTTTGAAAACATATGTTTAAATACACTGTAAAAAAAAAAAAAAAAAAAAACCAATTCTCAACAAAATCAATACATCTTCATGTAGTAAATAAATAGTAAACTAGTGCACCAAAATCAATTTTTGAATAAATTTTGTATATTTGGAGTGGCACTTTGAGGGAGGTGGCGTCTCCAGCAAGTTCACGTCCTAAAAGGTCATGAATCATTTGTATTTCTTTTAAGACCAAAAGTGTTTGATTTCAAATCAGCAAAATATTATAAGTTCAAAAATGTTTGAAAAGAGAAAACTGCCTTATTTTTACAAAAATGTTTGACTGATCACCGAAGTAAGTTGCATATAAACGTCTTACTACATTTAATGCTTTAGTATCAAACATTTGAAGAACTTTGTGCAATGAGGAAAAATAATTGAGTATAGCGCTGCTTGTATATCAAACACATTTTGAATCGTCTTATTAGCTGTCCACTGAATATCAAACACGTATGGTTTCCAAAGATGACTGATGTATGAAAATCAGTCACTTTCTGTAGAAAAATGTTTGAAATTCAAACATGTCTACTTTGGATTTTTTAGAGTGTACTCATACTATGAAATATACCTACTTAGTATTTAGCATACGTGAAGGGCAAACTCCTGGTTTCAAATATCTCCGAACTTCACCCGCGTATATTTTATATCTGAAATCTTCTTCTGAGAAGTGCTTACTGCATACCAAACTATTTTCGTTTGTTGTGCGTCTTATGAGTGTTGTCCATTTTGCTCTGTCTTCTATATTTGGTGGTAATCTTAAAAATTGTAAGATTACTAATTTGCCCGACGATTCCACGACAGCTCAGTTCCACGGCAGGAATGGGTAGCATATAATTCGACTCGTATCTCTGTTATAATCGTGTTTTTAATTGGAATTCCGGCGCCTTGCGACAACAATACTTTCGCCTGGTAGTACCGACCCACACTCATACTCACTCACACCCACACGCACGCACACATCTCGCTCATTACTTTGTCCTCCGCGGACGACCGTCGATTAAAAGGTACGCGTATATTATAACCCGAGAAATAGCGGCACGCAGGCCGGCCACAAGTCAGATCCGCGACAGAAAACAGAAGGGTACTCAGCTGTGTGCACGAAGTCCACAATTCGGTGCGGTTCCCTCGGTGGCTCTCTCACCTGTTCCGGGGACGCTCACCTCCGTCTCCTTAACTCATGGAGGCTGTGCCGGGCGGATCGCCAATATCCGTCACCAGCTCGATGACCGTCTTAACCCGTAGCTCGTGCGGTCGCCGATCGGAGGATTTCCAGGATCGCTGTCTCGGGCCTTCGAATGTGTTCACAGCTTGAGGCCCCCAGAACGAAAGAGGCCGCGCCTCGCTCGGTCCCGTCGATCATCGTAGATCGCTGATCGACGGACTTGCGCAGATCACCCGCCTCCCACTTCGGGAGAATCATAGGGTGGTGGATTACGGCGCGCACACACATTATTACACCTCACAAAATAATGAATAAAATTTAAAAAAATTACTCAAAAAGAGTTATGAAATAATTATAGTTTAACCTATAAACTTGTTTGAAATTCAAACTTTGAATTTTTTAGAGTGTACTCATACTATGAAATATACCTACTCAGTATTTTGTAGATGTGATGGACAAACTCCTGGTTTTAAATATCTGCGAACTTCACTCCCGTATATTTTATATGTAAAATCTGCTTCTATGAAGTGTTTACTACATACTAGACTATTTTGGTTTGTTGTGCGACCTATAAAGGTGAACCATTTTTTTGAATTTTATCGGAAGGAAGTGACGGTGAAGTTTAACCGTCAGGACGTCGCGTCGGACGGTTGCCCGCGTTGCTCTCGTGGCCCCAAAGCTCGTACTTTCCTCGCTCTTTGCATATTGTCCATCTCCTTTTTTCTCGTTCGTATTTGCCCTAATGCATTTTTCAGTTTCTTAATTGACATTTCATATTTCAAAGAAAGAATTTTTTAAGTCGACTTGACTGGCCAAATTTATTAATTACAAAAACGACGTTTTGACCATTATTCCGTATCTTTTTGCATATTCACCGTATCACCTTATTACTTAATGAAAAACATCAGCTATCTCTTTTTTTATAGTGTTTTGCGCTGTGTAGCACTTTTGACTTAGACCAATTAAAATCGTGCCCATTTGAGAGACGGTGTCTGCTTACTACTGATTGGCTATTTTCGTGTTTTTTTAATATCTAAACGAAGTTTATATTAATACGCGTCTTTAAGTGTCTCTCGGTTTGTTCTATGAAAGAGGCATTGTAATGGTTGCATTCGATCTTATACACAATTTCAGTCTTCCTAACATTATCGAGCACATCGTTTCCTCTTTTTATAATAAAATCGAGTTTTTTCAGAACAGTGTAAAGGACGTTGAAATTAATGCCTCGCAAAATACGACAAATATTCTTGCTATGGCCCTTGACGTAAGGGTTTTTAAAGTATTTTTTAATGTCGTGGAAATTATCGGTGGCATTATTAGTATCGAATTTTATATTTTATTATTTTATATGGAGTGTGTGAAGTTGGCACCTCTACTTTGGAGTTCGATAGTTCTGATTGGAGTTTCAGCTTCTTTTCGAAGAGTGTAGGAGTGTTTTTGTGTTTATAAAAAGAGTTCCGGCGGTTAGTGAAAGTTAGTTAGCTAGTTTTGAATAGCTCATCTGGGGAGTTTTGGCGACTCGAGTTCCTGATAAAAGAAACGCCTGGAACTTAAAACAAAAATTTATGCGGACTTAGTCGAATTTCACGCGTTGCATACTCGAAGTCGAATATCTTCTTAACTAGCTATTAAGAATATATTATGTCTTGCTCAACATTTAGAAATTAAGTTAAAAGTACCAATACGCGGACATGTATCTATATCTGGACACCTTTGTTATTTATAAGTATAACGTGAATTAACATAAAAAATAAAAATATTTTTTCTTGTAGTTTGAAACTTTAGTTATGGTATCCAAACGTTTATTTCCATAATTTATATTTTTCTAAAGGTTTCCAGACATAAGCTTTGGTACATTTACCTACTCTTAAGTGTTCGAGTATTGGTACATTTATACCTTAATAGGATCTGAAAATTAAATAATTTCCTTCCGCACGAGCCGAAGTAGTTAATAAGATATTTTTTTCTTTTATTATATGCAAAATAAAGATAAACTTTATATTCTACAAATTGAGATATTGTATAAGACATTTAATAATTTTTAAATGGAATTAGTTGTTCGAATTTTCATTGGGGAATTAGATAATTTGTATATGACAATTAAAATTAAATCCATATAATTAATTTGATCTTCAAGCTTATCGGTCTTATTTAAAAATGATTAAATGTCTAAATGAGTTTGATAAATGGAAAAAAAGAAAAAGAGAAAAAGAGAAAAAAAGAAAAAAAGGAAAAAAAAAGAAAAAAAAAAGATTAAAGAAAAGATAATAGAAAGAAAAGAAAAAAAAGAAAAAAAAATGAAAAAGAAGAAAAAAGAAAAAAAGAAGAGAAAAAGAGAAAAGAAAAAAAGAAACATAGCATTTATCTTGTGTTTTTACTAAATATAGAATTATATTTGGATAGGTTAAAGCCATAGTGGTGTAAGTCACTTTTTTTAACCTATCGAGTTAAGTTTATAGATGCAGTCTACACATGCAGATATGTTGAAAAAAGAAGAAAAGAAAGTGGTAAAAAATTGACTTACATCACTATAGCTTTAACCTCTCCATATGATGATGAATAGTTCACAAAAGAGTACTTTTTAATGAAAAGTAGATTACAGCGAATATACTGGAAGTAATTTTCAAAAAAGGTAAAAAAAAAGGCGCCAAGTTACACATTTATAATATACATTAATGAGATTCACTTACGTGTACATGTTAAACGTTTATTGTTTTCTATTTTGCATACATTGAGTATAAATATGTATTTTTCTTTTGATATTTAAAGGCGCACATTATGTCATCGGTTGAAGTTTGGCCGAAACGGTCGTTTATTATAAGTCTTAATACGATATCGAAACACGCGATTTGGCGTGAAAACGTGAGCTTTCGTTATCGTAGAGAGAGAGAGAGAAGAAGAGAAAAATTTCGAGATTCTCCGAGTACATGGATTTTTACGTAAATTTGATATTGTAATGACTTAACGCATTTTTATTTTTTGATATCCTCTTTCTATATTTGTAAAGAGTGTACAGAAGAATGGTGCACGGAAAGAACGGTTTTGCTGTAGTATCTAAAAATTTAGCTAGATACAGATCTGAAAACAATTTTGTTGCATCATCAAAATAATGATGTAAAACAATGAAACTGATTTCTAAAATATCAAAATTTTTTACAGCATTATCATCATACTTCAGCGACCTATTATAATTATTTTAATGGTACAACAAAATTATTTTCAGAATGTGTCTAGTTAAATTTTTAGATACTTCAGCAAAACCGTTCTTTCCGTATGTGTAGATTAAGTGCGTGCGTTTCCATGATGCGTGAATAAGAAACTCTGCAAGTCTCTGGCTTTCGTTTGCGCTTCACAAAACCGAATTTTGTACCCGTACTATCATTATCAATAATTTCTGCGTAGTCGACGTTACTTTGTACATGAGCGTGAATGAGCGTCAGTAGATTAGTGTGATTATGGCATTTAAAATTATCATATGAACGTTATTACCTTATATATTACTTTATGTGAATCGTGGCAGAAAGGACAAAAAGTTCATGGACACGTAGTTGTCTCACGTGTTGGCGCCGAACGACCCCCTTTCTCCTTAAGAGTTCCAAGCCCATTAAAGCGATGCCATTATCTTTTACTTCAGCCGGGGAGTCGAAGTTGGCCGGCCTTGCAACGTGGGAGAAGCGGACGCGAATCCCGCCACCGTTGCGAGTCGATCCCCGGCGCCGGGCATGCTTGAAACGCAGTGCTCGTGCATTGAGATCGTGCGTCTGACACAGACGCATATCCATTTATGAAATAACTTATTACTATTTATTTCTATTTTAATTTGACATGGCTACTGGGGGCAAGTCTCGTCGTGAATATGTTCGGATATGTTTTGGCCTGAATAATTTTTGAAAATTGCTGATGCGATCAGCGCCGAGTTTGGATTGAATATTTCGAGTCTGTATTTATTATTCTCGACTTGTTCTTGGCCATTATGTGATCCTGAGAAGGATTAGGTGCTATAAAATGTACAAAGAAGAAAAGGAAGAAGGCTATTAGGGTCCACGGCTACTCGAGGCATGAGTCTCAAGAACGTAATCGTTTCTATACCCGATAACTAGCACTTACTCTCGAGGAGCCAGCTACGCAGTCACTGGGTGTTCCCGCTCTAACCGAGTCATCAATCTCACATCGTGCGTGCAGTGACCGGACCATCCGATAACCCAGGCGTGAAGATTCATTCTTGACTTCTTCATATTTACTGCGTTTTGGGAGCAAACGGATTGACAGCCGAGAGCTTCCCAGATAACCGTGCTTTTCCTTGGCTCCACAATTCACCAGCGGTACTTGGATCTGTATCACTACAGGCTATTAGAGGCGCAATCAGATCGTGCGTCAAGAGGCGTAATCGTTTCTACACCCGATAACTAACTGCTACTCTCGAGGAGCCAGCTGCGCAGTCACTGGGTGTTCCCGCACTAACCGAGTCATCAATCTCACATCGTGCGTGCAGTGCCCGGACCATCCGATAACCCAGGCGTGAAGATTCATTCTTGACTTCTTCATATTTACTGCGTGTTGGGAGCAAACGGATTGACAGCCGAGAGCTTCCCAGATAACCGTGCTTTTTTTTGGCTCCACAACTCACCAGCGGTACTTGGACCCGTATCACTACAGGCTATTAGAGACGCAATCAGATCGTGCGTCAAGGGGCGTAATCGTTTCTACACCCGATAACTAACGGCTACTCTCGAGGAGCCAGCTACGCAGTCACTGGGTGTTCCCGCACTAACCGAGTAATCAATCTCGCATCGTGCGTGCAGTGCCCAGACCATCCGATAATCCAGGCGTGAAGATTCATTCTTGACTTCTTCATATTTACTGCGTTTTGGGAGCAAACGGATTGACAGCCGAGAGCTTCCCAGATAACCGTGCTTTTCCTTGGCTCCACAATTCACCAGCGGTACTTGGACCCGTATCACTACAGGCTATTAGAGATGCAATCAGATCGTGCGTCAAGAGGCGTAATCGTTTCTACACCCGATAACTAACTGCTACTCTCGAGGAGCCAGCTGCGCAGTCACTGGGTGTTCCCGCACTAACCGAGTCATCAATCTCAAATCGTGCGTGCAGTGCCCGGACCATCCGATAACCCAGGCGTGAAGATTCATTCTTGACTTCTTCATATTTACTGCGTGTTGGGAGCAAACGGATTGACAGCCGAGAGCTTCCCAGATAACCGTGCTTTTTTTAGGCTCCACAACTCACCAGCGGTACTTGGACCCGTATCACTACAGGCTATTAGAGACGCAATCAGATCGTGCGTCAAGGGGCGTAATCGTTTCTACACCCGATAACTAATGGCGAATCTCGAAGAGTCAGCTACGCAGTCACTGGGTGTTCCCGCACTAACCGAGTCATCAATCTCACATCGTGCGTGCAGTGCTCGAACCATCCGATAACCCAGGCGTGAAGATTCATTCTTGACTTCATATTTACTGCGTGTTGGGGGCCAAACGGATTGACAGCCGAGAACTTCCCAGATAATTGTGCTTTTCCTTGGCTCCACAACTCACCAGCGGTACTTGGACCCGTCTCACTATAGGCTCTTAGAGGCGCAGTCAGATCGTGCGTCAAGAAGCGTAATCGTTTCTGCACCCGATAACTAATGGCGAATCTCGAAGAGTCAGCTACGCAGTCACTGGGTGTTCCCGCACTAACCGAGTCATCAATCTCACATCGTGCGTGCAGTGCTCGGACCATCCGATAACCCAGGCGTGAAGATTCATTCTTGACTTCTTCATATTTACTGCGTGTTGGGGGCTAAACGGATTGACAGCCGAGAACTTCCCAGATAACCGTGCTTTTCCTTGGCTCCACAACTCACCAGCGGTACTTGTACACGTATCACTACAGGCCATTAGAGGCGCAGTCAGATCGCCATTGACGCTACTTGGTTACTGCAAAGCGTGCTGGTCGGCCGACGTCAGATCTTGCGACCGAGCCATACTGAATCGAAACAACCCTATTGTAGCTGTCCAGCGAGATCACTGGGAGGTGGACGCATGATTGGGAGAGGCTATATATTCGCATCACCAGACAGTAACTGACTCTGGCCTAAAGAGACTTGTGCAGAGAATGAAGAGCATAAGTCAGCCTGACTTCTCTGATACAATACGACAGTGCTCGCACCAGCGAGTAGTTTTCTGGCCACTTGAATCTTCGGATTCTAACACGGAGTCGCTACTTTTTTATGTTCCTTTCTGCCACGATTTCCAAAAGGTAGTAGTCTTGCCACTGTTCGCAACGCGGACGGGAACGAGGCCGCCGTGGGCAGCGTGATTATCAGTAGTAGGTCCGACCGAGAGAATGAGTACGTGCATACGCGATCGCATATTTAACGTGGTTCGGCGAGCGACCGATCGGTCAGCCGCGGGTTCGGTACACGGCCAACGGTGCCTCTGATCACGTAATCTGACTGAACAGTTTAAGCTGTTTTTAACCATTCTTATAAGTCGCTACTGCCACTCAATATGTCGTTAATTTAACTAAAGCAATGTTAATTTAATTATTAATTTGACTAATCAATGGAATTAATATATCGTTCTTTGTGTTTAAATAAAAAATTTCGATACATGGTAATTAAAAAGAACAAAATGTTATTTAACTCAAGGTATTAGTTTTTTATCTTTTAATATTTAATAGCGTAGAGACAACTATAGTAACTATACCACTTTTGTTTTAATTTATATAGAGTATATAGACTAATGATTATATGTATAGAATATTTTGTAATTAATTGTAATTGCAAGCCGTTTTATCACACACTGTAAATCCAAGTGTGTTATTTCTACACGCATAAACGTTTAAAAATGACACATTTGACTAAAGCTCGTTTTACATGTTTGGTTGCGTGTTAAATCAACACGTTTAATCATATTAATATGTTCAACCGTGTTAAATGGCATCATTCAAAACGACAAGAAATGTGTAAGAAGAGCTTTAGCTAAAATAACACACTTGGATTTGCAGTGAATTAGCCGTATAGAAAAAGAATTTGTCATTATTTTATAAAATTACACATTTCGTTTTTAAATGAAAAAAAGTTACGCACGTTGCACGTAACTTTTTTCAACTTTTTAATACGCCATTAATGTATGTACTCGATGCATTAAATTATGCGTTTTATTCATTGATATTATTTACGATAATCTTATCGTTGCATCTTTAATCGATTGTACGCGTATATATCGATGTTGCGAGATTTATATCAATATTACTCGTATGACGAACTTCCTCCGTGAATGTATCTCCGATTTAAGGTCGATTTAGACATAACCGTGCCCTGCCCGTACCGTTTACGGACAGAAAGATTTAGACTCGTTTCACACGTAGGTATCCAGCACCGGACTACCGATGCCGGGTATCCGGGTATTCTTTGTTTTCACAAATTGGTTATAGGGACAAACGTGTAAATGCTCCCATATTATAATCCATACACTTCGTGATCGGATACTTGGCGTCAGTTGGTTGTCCAGTGTCGGATATGTGTGAAACGGGGCTTAGTCGAATTTCATCCGTTGCATCTTCGAATATCTTCTTAACTAGTGGCCGGATTGCCACTAGTTAGTGGTAGAGTTGCAGGCGTTTTGATGAGAGTTTTAAGAAGATATTCAACTTCGAAGGTGTCTGCCGTGAATGTCATTTGTGTTTTGATGATAATTTTTTAAAACAATTCTAAGGTTTTGCAATTTTTTACTTATCAGGAACTTTAGAACTTTTTGAAAGGAATCAAATGAGCTACTTGGAACTATTCTGACTTTAAATTAAACTATTCAATTTTTTTTTGTTTTTTGAAAAAAAAAGTTTTTTTTATCGGGAATTCTAGTACTCGACAAAATGCTTCAGATGAGCTATTCAGAACTGTTCTCATTTCTCGGAACGTATCTGTATACAGGATAAAAACAGAATATTTTGTGATAAAAAAAAAATAATTATTATTTAATGCAATTTTTAATAAGTTCTTGAATGTGTACTTACATATCTTGAGCCTGCTTTATTCCACTATTGTGTTTTTTGTGTAAAAGTATTCGATTATTCGACACATACATATACATGTGTAGATTTGAAACATATGTCTGCTACGTTAATTGATTTTCACAAATATAAAATATAAAATTATTAAAATAATTTAAAAAATATGTTATAATATCAAAATTTGAACTTTTTCATTAAATGTTTAAAATTTTCAAAAGAGAGTTATTTTATTCTATAACAGAAATGGGAATGAACATTTACAGAAAAAGAATGTTGATTTTACTATATAACAGAAGTGGGGATGATTCAACATAAAAGATACGTTAATTGTCCACACAGTTAACTTCAAATTCTGGTGAAAACTTCATTTCTTTTCTGTTGAAATATTAATATACTGTTGGTATTACCCATAGACATATTATGTAGACATATATATAATGGACGGCGCATTCTTATTGGAAATCTTTCGGGCAGATCTAAAGGACGGATATGCTTGCAGTGTGGCATTTCTTTTTCTAATTGTCGTTGGTGGGAGAAGGAAAGGTTGGGAGAAGTGATCACGTGGTTATTGACTCTTGGAATTTTGTTGCGGGAAATGTATCGTCGTGCAATGCATTGCGCAAATACGACACTCATAAAAATACATGCAAAAATGGTTTGGTATTGGTGTATTTGTGAAATGGAGCAAGTACAAGAACATAACCTATCCTTTCACTACGTGTAAAAATTTCTATTTTTTCACAAAAGTTTATAAGTTAAACTTATTATTTCATAACTATTTTTGACTAACTTTTTTTGAATTTCATTTATTATATCGAAATTACCAAAGAATGAAGAGGTTGAGCAAAGTTGTTTTCATTTATTGCTCGCACGACAAGCCCACGTAGTGCAGTTTACGACAAAGACACTAAAGAATCATATTTTATTTAAATATATATATGTGAACGTGTGAAACGCTGAACCGGCGGAAGTTGCTGAACGTGTCGCGACTACGGTAGTCGCGTTTATTGCGTTCGCAGCGGCGCGGCGCGCCGCCCGCGCCGCGCAGTCAGGGATCCGTTGAACGGGGGGAAAATTTGGGGGGATTCTTCCTGAGGGCTTAAACGATAGAATTCGAGGAGAGGTATCATACAAGTAATCCTCTAAAAAATATCACGTGATTTGGTGCTGATATCAGAGCAACCTCAAATATTTTATACTTTCGAATTCGCCCCCACGCATTTTAACACTCATGAATATAATAAGGATATTTGCCTTAAGTTTCCTACTTTCACATTTAAAAAATGAGGAAGCAGAATGGCAAGGTTCTACTTGGGCACACTTCTACTTGCACACTTTTTTTATTGTGATAATCTTAAAATATCTTAACTTATTATATAAGTTAAGCCCACGTAGTGCAGTTTACGACAAAGACACTAAAGAATCATATTTTATTTAAAATATATATAGCTATGACGTTAAAAGATATCTTAAAGCAGGAGTTTGTCTATCTGTATTGTCATGTTTACAAAGCACAATTATATTTCATATGAGTACAAGATTACTCATAGGCGTATGTAATATACTTCGCATTCTTATTTGAGATTTTTTGGGGTGATATAAAGGACGGCGGATATGCTTGCAGTGGCATTTCTTTTTCTAATTGTCGTTGGTGGGAGAAGGAAAGGTTGGGAGAAGTGATCACGTGGTTATTGACTCTTGGAATTTTGTTGCGGGAAATGTATCGTCGTGCAATGCATTGCGCAAATACAACACTCATAAAAATACATGCAAAAATGGTTTGGTATTGGTGTATTTGTGAAATGGAGCAAGTACAAGAACATAACCTATCCTTTCACTACATGTAAAAATTTCTATTTTTTACTAAAGTTTATAAGTTAAACTAATTATTTCATAACTATTTTTGACTAACTTTTTTTGAATTTCATTTATTATATCTGAAATTACCAAAGAATGAAGAGGTTAGAGCAAAGTTGTTTTCATTTATTGCTCGCACGACAAGCCCACGTAGTGCAGTTTACGACAAAGACACTAAAGAATCATATTTTATTTAAAATATATATAGCTATGACGTTAAAAGATATCTTAAAGCAGGAGTTTGTCTATCTGTATTGTCATGTTTACAAAGCACAATTATATTTCATATGAGTACAAGATTACTCATAGGCGTATGTAATATACTTCGCATTCTTATTTGAGATTTTTTGGGGTGATATAAAGGACGGCGGATATGCTTGCAGTGGCATTTCTTTTTCTAATTGTCGTTGGTGGGAGAAGGAAAGGTTGGGAGAAGTGATCACGTGGTTATTGACTCTTGGAATTTTGTTGCGGGAAATGTATCGTCGTGCAATGCATTGCGCAAATACAACACTCATAAAAATACATGCAAAAATGGTTTGGTATTGGTGTATTTGTGAAATGGAGCAAGTACAAGAACATAACCTATCCTTTCACTACATGTAAAAATTTCTATTTTTTACAAAATTTATAAGTTAACTAATTATTTCATAACTATTTTTGACTAACTTTTTTTGAATTTCATTTATATATATGAAATTACCAAAGAATGAAGAGGTTAGAGCAAAGTTGTTTTCATTTATTGGTCGCACGACAAGCCCACGTAGTGCAGTTTACGACAAAGACACTAAAGAATCATATTTTATTTAAATATATATAGCTATGACGTTAAAAGATATCTTAAAGCAGGAGTTTGTCTATCTGTATTGTCATGTTTACAAAGCACAATTATATTTCATATGAGTACAAGATTACTCATAGGCGTATGTAATATACTTCGCATTCTTATTTGAGATTTTTTGGGGTGATATAAAGGACGGCGGATATGCTTGCAGTGGCATTTCTTTTTCTAATTGTCGTTGGTGGGAGAAGGAAAGGTTGGGAGAAGTGATCACGTGGTTATTGACTCTTGGAATTTTGTTGCGGGAAATGTATCGTCGTGCAATGCATTGCGCAAATACAACACTCATAAAAATACATGCAAAAATGGTTTGGTATTGGTGTATTTGTGAAATGGAGCAAGTACAAGAACATAACCTATCCTTTCACTACATGTAAAAATTTCTATTTTTTACAAAAGTTTATAAGTTAAACTAATTATTTCATAACTATTTTTGACTAACTTTTTTTGAATTTCATTTAATATATATGAAATTACCAAAGAATGAAGAGGTTAGAGCAAAGTTGTTTTCATTTATTGGTCGCACGACAAGCCCACGTAGTGCAGTTTACGACAAAGACACTAAAGAATCATATTTTATTTAAAATATATATAGCTATGACGTTAAAAGATATCTTAAAGCAGGAGTTTGTCTATCTGTATTGTCATGTTTACAAAGCACAATTATATTTCATATGAGTACAAGATTACTCATAGGCGTATGTAATATACTTCGCATTCTTATTTGAGATTTTTTGGGGTGATATAAAGGACGGCGGATATGCTTGCAGTGGCATTTCTTTTTCTAATTGTCGTTGGTGGGAGAAGGAAAGGTTGGGAGAAGTGATCACGTGGTTATTGACTCTTGGAATTTTGTTGCGGGAAATGTATCGTCGTGCAATGCATTGCGCAAATACAACACTCATAAAAATACATGCAAAAATGGTTTGGTATTGGTGTATTTGTGAAATGGAGCAAGTACAAGAACATAACCTATCCTTTCACTACATGTAAAAATTTCTATTTTTTACAAAATTTATAAGTTAAACTAATTATTTCATAACTATTTTTGACTAACTTTTTTTGAATTTCATTTAATATATATGAAATTACCAAAGAATGAAGAGGTTAGAGCAAAGTTGTTTTCATTTATTGGTCGCACGACAAGCCCACGTAGTGCAGTTTACGACAAAGACACTAAAGAATCATATTTTATTTAAAATATATATAGCTATGACGTTAAAAGATATCTTAAAGCAGGAGTTTGTCTATCTGTATTGTCATGTTTACAAAGCACAATTATATTTCATATGAGTACAAGATTACTCATAGGCGTATGTAATATACTTCGCATTCTTATTTGAGATTTTTTGGGGTGATATAAAGGACGGCGGATATGCTTGCAGTGGCATTTCTTTTTCTAATTGTCGTTGGTGGGAGAAGGAAAGGTTGGGAGAAGTGATCACGTGGTTATTGACTCTTGGAATTTTGTTGCGGGAAATGTATCGTCGTGCAATGCATTGCGCAAATACAACACTCATAAAATACATGCAAAAATGGTTTGGTATTGGTGTATTTGTGAAATGGAGCAAGTACAAGAACATAACCTATCCTTTCACTACATGTAAAAATTTCTATTTTTTACAAAAGTTTATAAGTTAAACTAATTATTTCATAACTATTTTTGACTAACTTTTTTTGAATTTCATTTATTATATCTGAAATTACCAAAGAATGAAGAGGTTAGAGCAAAGTTGTTTTCATTTATTGGTCGCACGACAAGCCCACGTAGTGCAGTTTACGACAAAGACACTAAAGAATCATATTTTATTTAAAATATATATAGCTATGACGTTAAAAGATATCTTAAAGCAGGAGTTTGTCTATCTGTATTGTCATGTTTACAAAGCACAATTATATTTCATATGAGTACAAGATTACTCATAGGCGTATGTAATATACTTCGCATTCTTATTTGAGATTTTTTGGGGTGATATAAAGGACGGCGGATATGCTTGCAGTGGCATTTCTTTTTCTAATTGTCGTTGGTGGGAGAAGGAAAGGTTGGGAGAAGTGATCACGTGGTTATTGACTCTTGGAATTTTGTTGCGGGAAATGTATCGTCGTGCAATGCATTGCGCAAATACGACACTCATAAATACATGCAAAAATGGTTTGGTATTGGTGTATTTGTGAAATGGAGCAAGTACAAGAACATAACCTATCCTTTCACTACATGTAAAAATTTCTATTTTTCACAAAAGTTTATAAGTTAAACTAATTATTTCATAACTATTTTTGACTAACTTTTTTTGAATTTTCATTTATTATATAGAATTACCGAAAGAATGAAGAGGTTAGAGCAAAGTTGATTTTCATTTATTGGCTCGCACGACAAGCCCACGTAGTGCAGTTTACGACAAAAGACACTTAAGGAATCATATTTCATTTATGAAATATATAGGATATGACGTTAAAAGATATCTGAAAGCAGGAGTTTGTCTATCTGTATTGTCATGTTTACAAAGCACAATTATATTTTATATGAGTACAAGATTACTCATAGGCGTATGTAATATACTTCGCATTCTTATTTGAGATTTTTTGGGGTGATATAAAGGACGGCGGATATGCTTGCAGTGGCATTTCTTTTTCTAATTGTCGTTGGTGGGAGAAGGAACGGTTGGGAGAAGTGATCACGTGGTTATTGAACTCTTGGAATTTTGTTGCGGGAAATGTATCGTCGTGCAATGCATTGCGCAAATACAACACTCATAAAAATACATGCAAAAATGGTTTGGTATTGGTGTATTTGTGAAATGGAGCAAGTACAAGAACATAACCTATCCTTTCACTACATGTAAAAATTTCTATTTTTTACTAAAGTTTATAAGTTAAACTAATTATTTCATAACTATTTTTGACTAACTTTTTTTGAATTTCATTTATTATATCTGAAATTACCAAAGAATGAAGAGGTTAGAGCAAAGTTGTTTTCATTTATTGCTCGCACGACAAGCCCACGTAGTGCAGTTTACGACAAAGACACTAAAGAATCATATTTTATTTAAAATATATATAGCTATGACGTTAAAAGATATCTTAAAGCAGGAGTTTGTCTATCTGTATTGTCATGTTTACAAAGCACAATTATATTTCATATGAGTACAAGATTACTCATAGGCGTATGTAATATACTTCGCATTCTTATTTGAGATTTTTTGGGGTTATATAAAGGACGGTGGATATGCTTGCAGTGGCATTTCTTTTTCTAATTGTCGTTGGTGGGAGAAGGAAAGGTTGGGAGAAGTGATCACGTGGTTATTGACTCTTGGAATTTTGTTGCGGGAAATGTATCGTCGTGCAATGCATTGCGCAAATACAACACTCATAAAAATACATGCAAAAATGGTTTGGTATTGGTGTATTTGTGAAATGGAGCAAGTACAAGAACATAACCTATCCTTTCACTACATGTAAAAATTTCTATTTTTTACTAAAGTTTATAAGTTAAACTAATTATTTCATAATTACTTGAGTCTCCAAAGTCCATTGATAAATCCATACATTCACAATTACAAGTATCCAGCATTTGACTAACTTTTTTTGAATTTCATTTATTATATCTGAAATTACCAAAGAATGAAGAGGTTAGAGCAAAGTTGTTTTCATTTATTGCTCGCACGACAAGCCCACGTAGTGCAGTTTACGACAAAGACACTAAAGAATCATATTTTATTTAAAATATATATAGCTATGACGTTAAAAGATATCTTAAAGCAGGAGTTTGTCTATCTGTATTGTCATGTTTACAAAGCACAATTATATTTCATATGAGTACAAGATTACTCATAGGCGTTGTAATATACTTCGCATTCTTATTTGAGATTTTTTGGGGTGATATAAAGGACGGCGGATATGCTTGCAGTGGCATTTCTTTTTCTAATTGTCGTTGGTGGGAGAAGGATAGGTTGGGAGAAGTGATCACGTGGTTATTGACTCTTGGAATTTTGTTGCGGGAAATGTATCGTCGTGCAATGCATTGCGCAAATACAACACTCATAAAAATACATGCAAAAATGGTTTGGTATTGGTGTATTTGTGAAATGGAGCAAGTACAAGAACATAACCTATCTTTTCACTACGTGTAAAAATTTCTATTTTTCACAAAAGTTTATAAGTTAAACTTATTATTTTATAACTATTTTTAACTAACTTTTTTTGAATTTTATTCATTATTTTTAAGATTACCGAAAAATGAAGAGGTTAGAGCAAAGGGATTTTCATTTATTGGTCGCACGACAAGCCCACGTAGTGCAGTTTACGACAAAAAACACTTTAAGGAATTATTTCATTTCTGAAATATATGGCAATGACATTAGAAGATATCTGAAAGCAGGAGTTTGTCTATCTGTATTATCATGTTTACAAAAGAATTGATAAAGAATTATAAATTTGATTTAGATTTATATATTTTTTTCAACTTGATATTAAAATTACAGAAATTCGAAATGTAAAATATTCTCTTTTTTTCTTTTTCTCTCTCTTCCACCTTGCATCCCTCTTGCACAAATTTTTACTATTTACGGATTACTAACTATATAAATAAACAACAGTGTCAAATAATACGTGAAATTGTGATATATACTAAAATATTTTAAATAATAATTTTATTTCTATTTTTAATCATATCGATGCCGCATTTTAATGCTTCATCAAACTCTTCAAGTTCAACGGGTTGTATTACGGATCTATCTGCGTAATATCAAGGTAAAGAACTACCTGGTTCGCCCTCGTCTCAATTATTTAAACAAACGACAGAGGAGGCATTCGCACATGATTCATTTCGCTCATACAAAGTAGACATCCAACAGCTTAAATATTGACCTTCCTGCTCAAGTATGATTTAAAACTGTGACATTTTTGATAATGACTTTCTTTTCTAATTCAATCACACTATATTTCAATATAGTCAGACCAATCAGTTCAAGTTCAACTGGTTATATTACAGATCCCTCTACAGAACGTCAAAGTCAAGAACCGCTTGCAATTAGTTTGCGCTTTGAATCATTTGAACACAATTTGTAACAAATCTTCCAATTGTGTTGATGACATGCGAAATTGATTAATAAATCTTGCACTTTCTAATCTTATATGTATATGGTAAAGTAGCTTTATAAAAGCCATGCTCGTTACGATTTTGAAACAGCGGTGCAACCCAAAACTTTTTTTTTGAATAATATCTTTTTTGAGTTTGATTTGTCAACAGCAAAATAATGGCAAAAATAATATCATTGTTCTATTTTATTTCACTTTCTTGAATCATACGATTACAATTTAGTAGCCAATTGTGATATTTTTGTTTCTTAGAAGCCATCGCGTAATATACAAGTTAATATAACTGGTTACACAAATAATGCAAAATTTGCTTTTAACTCATTACATAAACGATGCAAAATCTGTCTCTCAACTTTCAATTCTGTCGCCCTGCTACACTGAAAGAAATATTTGTGTAAAATCACATGATTACGCTGGGTTTTTTTCCGACCCAGCATAATCATGCAATATATTACACTTACATGGAAAATTGCAGATTATATGTAATTTCACATGAAATATAGAATCCACTAAACATGCTCGGAGGAACATAGATTCTGATTGGCTACAATAATCACACAATGAATTCTGATTGGCTACAATAATCACACAATAAATGTAAAAATCACACAATGAATGTAAAATTACATTTCTTCCTGTAATTTTGCATGAAATTGGTTTTTTTTTGTTCATTGTTGTGAAAATACCGCTAAATTTGAAACTCTACAAGTGATTTTTACATAAAAATAGTAATTTTACCTATATTTTACCATTAATATGTATTTTTATTTAAATATATCTGGAAAAAAAGAAATTACAGTAATAATTGGATAATTTTACAGTTTCAACCATGTAATTTCTCATGTAAAATTACATGAATTTTTTTCAGTGTACCCTTTTCATGTACAAAAATTATCGCTGTTTAGTTCAGCGACAAAAGTTGTCACGTGATCATTTTTGTCGCTCTAACAATCAGTTTCAGCGGCTCGTGAAAAGGCACCTTTAGCCTAAAATCGGCAACTCATTATCGAGATATTAGAAGGTCGAGTAAATAAAAGCGCGCGCGTAGGACCGCTACCCGCACTTCGCAATACATCGCAGTAACATTTCGCAGCAGAGAAAGTGTTCTGTTTCCGCTTTGGTTTCAGTGTCTGTGAGTTTACAAAATCTGCGTGGTTCGTTCGATTGCACAAATCTTCTGATTGAACTATCATTTCGCTGTGATAATTCCACCGCGCTAGATTACATCCGTTGCGCAGAATCTAGACTTCCTCACCGGTGTTTGAAATCCAGCCACCGCACCGCTCAGTAAGTGTACCGAGAATAGACTGTGTTTTGTGCATTTTTATGAAACGCTGTAATAAGCATTTGCTATCTCTTTTCGTTTCGTTTTTTCTCTTTATGCATGCAACGTCCAGCGTTAACACATTAAGTGCCGCCAATCAATCATCCTTGCGTAATGTTCATGCTGCCTCTTCTAATCTTTCTTTCTATCTCTCTATATATGTAATGTCCATCGATCGTTTTCGGTATTTAACGTCGAAAGAATTAAATGTGATTAAAATGTGCAAAATTTGGCTTGCTTCAAAGTTACTAATATGATTAAATAAAGAAATCCACAGCCAAATATAATTAAATAGAGAATAGACCATAAAAGTTCAATTTTTTTCTTAAATATGTACATACTTTCACAGTCCTTATCATGCATTTTTCGGCAGCATAAATAGAAGCCCTTTTGCGTACTCCATCAATTTTTTGCTTTCGGGGGTATTAGATGAGGTAACAGTTTAAACATTGTTAATATTTTTTGTTCTGAAACATATAATAGATCTATTCTTCTGATATATGAATATTGATATTCATATAATAATGTATAAATAATGATAAAAAAATAAATATTATTATTCAAATTCTCCTTTTTTATTTTATTGAGCATTTCATATCCATCGTTGTCTTTGGAATTAATTGAAAAATTTTGAAGAATTATATTGAAGAAGCGTTTAAGATTTGATTCGCTTAAAGCAACATTTGACAGAGAATTTTATTGAAATCTTGATTTATGAGGTTATAACCATGTGGATGTTTGTAATGTGTCCATTTAGAAACAATATTAGACAAATCTGTATCCTGATTATTGTGCAAATCTTTTTTCCTTAAATCATATATTGCAGACCAATGTAATAGAACCTCTGTTCAAGGAGCCTCATTAGCTGCCAACCATTTCATACTTTCCAAAACTTTCTCATCAACATTTTCTGTAAAAAATAAAAAATTTTGCAACAGGCAAATTTAAATATTATACATACAACTAAATAAATATAATGCTACCATCTGAAACATCGTTCTCAACCTCTTCTACTGGTTTTGTAATTTTGGCAGAAAACTTTTTATTCCTATTCCTCTTATTTCTCCACATTGATACCAATTTGCCTTTAGATGCTTTAGATTTGTTATCTGCCGCATTTTTCTTTTTTACTGGAGAAATATAATAAGTTTTAACAACTTCAGTTGGGGAAAAGCCTCACAAATTTTTTCAGCAACATGTTTTGCTATATCATTTGGCAACCTGTGAAAGTATGTATTATGATAATCACTTTATGCTATTCAATATTAAATAAATAAAATAAATTGCACAAACTTACTCTGAAAATTTTTCATCAATATATGTAACTATTATATCGCAAAGTTTATTTCTCTGAGCTTCAGTGAAGCGTTTTTGTTTTCTATAAACTATAATGATTCTTAAACCTAATTTTTGTTTTGAAAGAATTTCCTTTATTGATAGAAAAGATTTTTTAATAAGTTCTGAATTTTGTACTAAACAAATGTCTCTCTTCATTCTCATTCTCTTCGTTCTCATTTCTTCTTCAGTAGTTGAAGTAGTAATTGAATCTGTATCAGAGTTTTCATCTAATTTCTGGAAGTTTAAATATGGCAGAATAGTATATAACATATAAATAAACAAGAACTTATAAAAATTCATTCCAAAACTTTTAAAAGCAAAAAATTTATTTTACCCTTTTTTTAAATATGGGCTGTGCATCTTTTTCTTTATTTTCTGAACTTTTTAATGGTTTACTAAAATTATGTTGCTAATATTCAATAAAAATGGCTCTATCACCTATTGTTTGGATTAATTCATTAATCATAGGTATTGTCAAATTTTTTAATGCTCTTATATTAATTCGCTCTTCTAGAAAAATAAAATTTTACATTTAGTATACAGAAATGTATCTTACAATTAGCACGAGTTCTAAATGAACAATGATTACTTACTAATTGTAAATGTATCAATCAGATTTTCTAAATCCAAATCTCGTAGTATTTCCTTCACTTCGTCGTCAGCCATGTTTGCTATCTTCTTACTTACAGATTCGATAGAAAAAGCATTCGAGTCTATCAGTAGAAAGGCACACATGTGCCCAATACACTGGATCTTCAGTAAAAAACTACGCACAATACGCATTTAATACAATTAATCCGATTCAAGACAAGTAAGGGCCGGGGCACGTACACTGCCGCAGCCTCTTACGCCAGCTTACGAGAGAATCGCCTTAGAAAAACGTAACGTAACGTGCCATACGTTATACGTGCGTTATGTTACGTTTTTCTATGTGCGTTGCTGTACGATTAAGTCCATTGATAAAATAGTACATTCCAAATTACAAGTATCCAGCAACTCTGTAAGATTATTCGTTAAATTTAACAGCAAACTGTCGGAATAAGCGCTCAGATAGATAACACCCTATTTTTGGGTACATTCAACATTTAAAAATAAACCACTTGAATTTCTTATGAAAGTCACCTTTTTCCCTCCAGGGAAAATCGCATTTAACTATTGTCGTGCGACGAGGACTTTTCTTACCTCATTTCCATTTATTTTAAATGTAATCTGATTCTTTAGTGTTTGCTACAAACTGCACTACTTCGGCTTTTCACATATAGTCACCCGTGAAAGAATAGGTCATCTTCTTGTCATTGTTTCAGCTTGCAAATGCAACAAAACCTGACCATTTTTGTAGTACACTCTCAGAAAGTATACATTTGAATCCACAACATTAAATGGCAGCATCATATGATATTATGCAACAGGATATATTTTTTTATTCTTAATATTTTGGATGTCGAATTATAGAGTAGGTAAAACATGTTGCATTATCCGGGCTTTTTTTTGTAAACTATAATACATTGAAAAGACTTGCAGTGTCCACATATACATTTAAGGGGTACGCATCTAAAGTTTTGTTTCATTAAAAGCAGAAGAGATACTACGGTATTAATAAATGTTAATTTGAATCTGGATGTACACCGTGCAAAATAGACACTTGCAATATTTTCTTTGAACTGGCTTGATGTGAAAAACAAAGCCTGAGTAATCAATGCTTATGTCACTTTTCTTTTTTTCTTTATGGTGCTCTAAATTAATGGAATTGTACGATGAACGTAATGTACTTGGTGCAGGCAGAGCTGAATTCATTTTATCACGCACATAATTATAGGCTTTAGGTGAATAGTAAAAAAGAGTTAACGCGAAACTACGAAGGGCCGATGGGTATTGCATTCTTGAAATGGAGTTTGACTCACCATTATTAATGACACGTTGCAAAATTCTTTAACACCTGGATCGACTATAGATTGAAGAGAACGTAAACAAGCTTCAAAGACTAAATATTTTATCCATTTGACTCGAGTTTTCCATATGCAGCCTCACTGCATATGGAATATGGATGAGACGGGAATTACAACCGTTCAGACACCGAATAGAGTCATCGGACGTCGAGGAGTGAAACAAGTCGGGCGAGTGACTTCTGCGGAAAGAGGAACCCTCGTAACTTTGGCGATGGCGGTGTCAGCAACCGGGCATTCTTTACCTCCATTTTTTATTTTTCCTCGTAAAAATTTCAAGGAACATTTCCTTAACGGCGGACCACCAGGCTGCACAGGTGTAGCGAATTCAAGTGGCTGGATGAATGCGGACCATTTTGTCCAGTTTCTACAGTTCTTCCAGTCCCATGTGCGTGCTTCCGTCGACGCCCCAATTTTACTGATACTCGACAATCACGAATCACATTTGTCCATCGCTGGTCTCGAATTTTGTAAAGCGAATGGAATCATTCTCCTATCATTACCGCCGCATTGCTCGCACAAAATGCAACCGCTGGATCGCACCGTCTTTGGCCCGTTAAAGAAAAGTGTACACACACAGTGTGATAGCTGGATGTCGTCGCATCCTGGTAGATCAATGACGATATACGATATCCCCGGAATCGTGGCTAAATCACTGCCACTTGCCATAACGTATCAAAATATTGTGTCCGGGTTTGAATGCACTGGAATTTCTCCACTCAACCCGGACATTTTCCAGGAATACGATTTTTTGCCGAGCAGTGTTACGGATAGGGAGATGCCTTCTACTTCCGCTCATCTAGAAGAAGTCAACCTCAACGCAGCCGACCCGGACACAGCCGACTCGGACACAACCAATTTGGAGACAATCGAACTCGATACAGCCGATCAGAACGAATTCGATCCCTTGGCTTCTTCCATGTCTCGTCCTGGTGATACACAGAACTTTAATTGAAATAAATTGTTATTGATAAATTAATTGATCAATGTAGACGTCGACAATGCTGTCGTGAGTGATGGAAAGGACAAAGGAAACTTCGACTGTATATCTGTCGAAGATCCTACAATAGAATCAATAGGTAAAAATTACTACTTTATATGTCTTTAATCGAAATAAATTATAATTATTAAATTAATTGATCAATGTAGACGTCGACAATGCTGTCCTGAGTGATGTAATCGCTTGAATCTTTATTGCCTTTTATCTGTTTTTCGAGGTTCTTTGGTTCTCGCAACTTTTATTTGCCGTCGCTTCTCCTGTGTTTCGACAATAGGAGGAACTGTTTTACCCATTCTTTCCTGCAGTTGTCTTTAGATTTTTTGAATTCCTTCCTTTATTATGTTCTCATTGCGAATTAATGAACTCGGAAGAAATCATGGTTGATTTGATTAATGATTGCCCTTAAATTATTCTTTATTAATATTTTGCATTATGACACAGGTGAGAATTGGCTGCGTATTGTATTGTAGAATTGCTCCCGAAGTTCTAGCATTATAAGAACCTCATTTGCTAAAATTAACACGCTTTTCAAAATTTTTTGCAGATTGAATTAAACGATTCTGTAAGATTATTCGTTAAATTTAACAGCAAACTGTCGGAATAAGCGCTTAGATAGATAACACTCTATTTTTGGGTATATTCCACATTTAAAAATAAACTACTTGAATTTCGTATAAAAGTCACCGTTTTCCCTCCAGGGAAAATCACCTTTAACTATTGTCGTGCGACCAGGACTTTTCTTACGTCATTTCCATATATTTTTAATGAAGTCTGATTCGTTAAAGTGTTTGCTGCAAACTGCACTACTTCGGCTTTTCACATATAGTCACCCGTGAAAAGATACATCATCTTCTTGTCCTTGTTCCAGCTTGCAAATGCGACAGTACCAAGTGTTCTGGTGCATTCAACATTTAAAAATAATCCACTTGAATTTATTGTTAAAGTCACCTTTTGAAAAATATTATTTTTGTGGTGTAATTAAGAAAAAAAAAGTTTAGTTATTTAGAATATTTTAGTTGCAAATTATCAATGTGTGAGAAATTCAATATATAACTACCAGGATATCATCACATTAATTGTGATAATATTAATTCGATGATATAAGCAAATAATTACTCATTAATGGCCTCTTGTCCAATTTTGTAGGCGTTCGAGATTCAAAGTTTCAAAGTTTTCTAATACGGTTCTATCCAATTTTGGTTCCTCTGCGATGATTTATTTTGCAATTTTTAATTATCCTGAATGTGCACTTACACATCTCGAGACTGAATTGCCTCATTGTCATGTGTTTTTACATGTCTATTTAAATAAGATAAGAGTAATTCCATATGTAAGAAATTACTGATTACATTTTGCAATATTTGTAAAATTGGTCACAAAGGTCGAAGACCTTTCTTTTTTATTTCTTTTCGTATTTCTGTCGTATTTCTTTTCCGCATTTTTGACATTTTAATGTATACAAGGGAACTTGTATTTCTCTTCCGCATGTTTTACATTTTAATTTGTTATCTCCAAGTTCTTCAAAAACGTCCAGAGTACACTACGGCTAAGGATATCGTAAAAAATTGCTCGATTTTTGTGGAATTGATAAACTTTAGTTCTGAACACTGTTACTAAACTGTTCGGATTATTTTCAAAAAGACGATATGATCCAAAGGGCTAGGTGTTTAGTGGTCAAACCCAAAGCGGTTCGAACTATTATCAAAAAGAGAGAGAAGAAGAATTCTAGCGTAAATTCTGTCAATAAAGATTTTGTTTTAAAAGGTAAAAATTACTACATTTATATTGTTTTTGTATAGTAACTAAATATTTCATTCGGGTATGGCAATAGTTATTCCACTTAATACAGATGAGTATTTTAAATAAATAGAAATATTTTTGATTTGATCCAATTTATTTATTTTAGTACGTATTTTCTTCAGCCATATTGCATATTTGAATTAACTATAAATTGGTTAAGATAATAAGTTATTCAGTTCACTTAATTAAATGTGTCAACAAAATCATATTGTTCTTTTAAATTCATCAGAATCAGTTAATACTATTGACGTATTTCACTTAAACATCTAAATATTTCAAGTAAACAAATGACAATGAACTAAACGCGTTTAGTCAGTTTAACAATTTTTTTTCTCAGTGCAGTGTCTCGACAGTAGGAGGAACGGTTTTACCAATTCTTTCCTGCAGTTGTCTTTAGATTTTTTGAATTCCTTCCTTTATTATGTTCTCATTGCGAATTAATGAACTCGGAAGAAATCATGGTTGATTTGATTAATGGTTGCCCTTAAATTATTCTTTATTAATATTTTGCATTATGACACAGGTGAGAATTGGCTGCGTATTGTATTGTAGAACTGCTCCCGAAGTTCTAGCGTATTAGAACCTTATTTGCTAAAAGTAACACGCTTTCCGCTTTTCAAAATTTTTTGCAGATTGAATTAAACTATTCTGTAAGATTATTATATACAAGCTGTCGGAGTAAGCGCTTAGATAGATAACACTCTATTTTTGGGTACAGACCGTGCAGTTTCAGAAACGGTACGTAGTGTTTCTTCGTTTTACGCCCAAGGGGATCGATTAAAAACTTTTATAGCAAGGTAAGCAAGGTATATCAAAAGACTAACCAGGATTATTAGGCACAAGTAGAGGTAAACCTTTATTTTCATGAACGAATAATTTAGTAATCTTGTTTTTATGTCATTGTGCAGAATTACGCCTCGGTGGTTCTGAATAATCTAAATTATAACGTTATTCGAAGACGTCAACATATGCTGTATCGTTTAAAAATCAAGGGCGTACATGGGGCTTGAACCGAAGAGTCGGGATCTGATCACAAGTCGACCGTTCTCACACACAACTACGTGTTTCCCCAGTCATCTTCGCATTTACGACCGCGGTCCTTTACACCATCTACGTTCACCAAATACGTGGCTAGGAATGTTCGATATATCTTTTCGTAATTCCGTAGCCTTCAAATGATGTCGGTTTTCTTCTCTTCGTAAAGAAGCTACTTCCATTTCCTCTTTTCATATTTTTAAAATGTTGCTTTTTACAACATTTCGTACCTCTACAAAACTACGCTTTCTTTGCGTTTTTGGTTGTGTTGGTTCAGCCATGTTTTATAATTTTCTGCACAGATTGCGAAGCATATGATCAATGATACATTCTATTTTTTTTGCCGCTTTATTATTTCGCGATATGGATGATTGTGGAGTATAGATTGATACACATTACTGTCGCCATCGACGATAACTGTTTTATGTGCATGTAACAATAATTGTTTCGCCAAACGATCTAATCTGGTAAATCTGTGACTAAGTATTGAATGTGTTTACATATGCACTTGAATCGACAACCAGGGACCTCTGGTGCGACACCGTATGATATTGTGCAACAGGATATATTTTTTCATTCTTAATATTTTGGATGCTAAATTTTAGAGTGGGCAAAACATGTTGCATTATCCGGGCTCTTTTTTCTAAACTATAATACATTGAAAAGACTTGCAGTGTCCACATATACATTTAAGGGGTATGCATCTAAAGTTTTGTTTCATTAAAAGCAGAAGAGATACTACAGTATTAATAAATGTTAATTTGAATCTGGATGTGTGTACACCGTGCAAAATAGACACTTGCAATATTTTCTTTGAACTGGCTTGATGTGAAAAACAAAGCCTGAGTAATGGTGCTCTAAATTAATGGAATTGTACCATGAACGTAATGTACTTGGTGCAGGCAGAGCTGAATTTTTTTTATCACGCACATAATTATAGGCTTTAGGTGAATAGTAAAAAAGAGTTAACGCGAATCTACGAAGGGCCGATGGGTATTGCATTCTTGAAATGGAGTTTGACTCACCATTATTAACGACACGTTGCAAAGTTCTTTAACACCTGGATCGACTATAGATTGAAGAGAACGTAAACAAGCTTCAAAAACTAAACATTTCATCCATTTGACTCGAGTTTGACAATACCACGGTCTTACATACAGGTCTCTCAACTCGATAGAATTTCAGTGGTGGGGGTGACTCCAATATCGAAGTCACATTTCTTGTGGTGTCGCTGCTATCAAGGGACGTCGATTTGACACGCGATTTGAAATACGTAACCTGTGTTGTCATTGCGTTAAATAGTTCGTGCACGCGTTCTATGATTTGGCGTGATGACAAATCCGTGCATTGTACCGAAATGCAAAACAGGCTTTAAAAGCCTGAAAATAAAACGGTCGATGTTTAAAGTGCCAACGCATAGTGAACGGCTCAAAAAATGGCAAGCCGCGATTCCTAGCAAGAAACTGACGTCTTCGCATTATGTTTGTGAGGAACATTTGGAAGAGAAATATATTCTCAGAAAGTACGTCAAGCATGATGCGAATTTATTCCTTAATTTATTTTAATTCATTTTAATTCATTTTTTTTGAAATTCATTGCTCACAAAACCGAATGCTGTACGTTTTATTCTTGTTTTGCTGTTGAAAATTGCATATAAACATCTTCGTCTACACGAATCAGCCGTTCCAACCATATTCGAGAACAATGAGCAAACTGTCGAATCAATACAAGAGTCTGACATCGTCAATGCTTTAGGGAATCAAGTTGCAGCGTCTCCAATACATCATTCGTCTAATGTTACTGTTGCGAATGAATCATCGATTTTGGAAGTCGAGGCAGTAACTGGATTTATTGATCTGCCAATTGATATTGCCGCTGAAGGTGTATATTGCATAGTACTTTATTTCAAATAAATCAACATTCATATATTGGACTTTTATTAGAGAAGTAGCAACCGATCTTGCTACAAATATCGCAAATGGGCCAATTGCTGCAGAAACTCCAGTTCTGGCGACTCATGGCACAACTTTTAACATTTCATCAGTCACTGTCACCGAAAGTAAGTTTTAAGAATAAAGAAAGAACTATATATACCTTAAAACATTTATTTAGTCAATACATAGCACATTTAGCACTATGTGAATTTTCCATGGCTATACTGCTATTAAAAGCTACGCATCTTGTATTAGAATACTTAAAAACTACAGAAGGAACTTATCTTATAGTTCCTTATGCCATCCTCGTCTTCATCGTCGCATTGTCCTTGCCAAAAATGCGTGACGTGATCGATTGTTTGTATTTTTGCAAATGAATCAAGTGCACATCCCGACAACAGCGGAGACTCTTCTACTACGCTACCTACGCCGTAGATTGTTGGTCAGTTAACCACACAACCAGAACAGGGCCTGGTATTTTGGTGTTCAATAACGACGAAAAAACAAAATATCAACACTCCGGTAATCCAAAAATGTGTAACCCTCGACGAGCAAAAAAACCTACGTTATTACGTATATGGAAACCTCGTTAATGCTGATGCAACGAATCTCGTGCAAAAATTGGACAACATGGCAATGCTCCCAAGTATTTTGATCAACTTCCAATCCATGAGGCTGTGTTGTGGCATAGGCGAAGTTAATGTCCATTTTATGCAAGCAAAGGATGCATTCAAAAATTATATTGATCAGTGGCATCACCGAGAATGCTGTGTACAAGAATAAGATGCGATTCTTGTTGTAAGTTGAGAAACAAGGTCCTGCAAAAGGAAAGAAGATAAAAAAATCCGCATTATAAAAATCGAATCTGTGGTTTGTCAAATTCAGTTGACGAATATAAATTACAAGCAATTCGGAAAAAAATGTTTCGCGAGAAAAAAAAATGTTAAAAAATGTTTTGCCTTCTTGTGCTTCTGCCTCTTTAGGCGAAGCCGGCAGTTCCTCGTGTGGAGGTTGTGAGATACCAGGAACATTTCTGTTTACACAATTGAAAACAATACATGTGATAGTCATGTTAATTATAACTTAATTATGATTTATTTTGCACATTTAAATAAGTTCTTGAATGTGTACTTACACATCTTGAGACTGCGTCTCAGCATCATGTGTTTTTAAGTGTCTATTCAAATCTGAATAATTCCATATATAGGAATATATTCTCTTACACGTATTACATCTGGCTCTGTGTCCTAGTAAATCTGTATAACGTTCTCGCAGCTTGTTCGTCAGTTTGTATTCTTTGTCCGGAAACATTTTATGTTTGTTACCTAGGTGCGCCCGCATGCTTCCAGTTAACAATGTTTTACCTAATACGTGTATACATTTATTACACTTATCACATTTTACTGTTAAATTTCCTTTTTGTTTGAAATAAGTCCATAACACGCTTCTTTTTGAAATTCTGTTCTATTTTGTTGTCTTTATATCCGACATATAACTCGAAATTTGGCGATTTCGCCATTATTAGAATATTTTTGTATCTGAGGCAAGATACCCGGCCGGACTGACCTGCCCATTTTATGCCCGAGCGGCCCGAAAAGATTGGTCCCGATCAAGTAACTGATACTCGCCGGTAAAAACGTCGCCCCTTGTTTTCAGCGGCTTGCGTCCATTGTATCCATCATCCAGATAGGTAGGCTCGGTTCCAGCATAGCAATGCCCATATTTGCGAATGTTATTGCGCCTGGAATACCGTTAACCCTTATGTCTTTTACTTGAAGCGCGAAACGTCGTATTTTATATAACTAGGTAGATTTCCCGTACCAGCTGCTAAAACGATGTTGTAAGGATCGGTGATAAGGGACTTCAACGACGGTGGTTCCGCTTCCGTGTACACAACCGACGGTTGAAGCATCAAAAACTGCAATATTTGATTGATTACTGATTAATCGAGTAATTAAAAATTGTCGATTATGTACTAATTAATTAATTAATCAAAAATATTTTTTCAGTTAAATAATTAAGTAATCAAGTAATATTAATTTATTCCTAATTTTTTGCCGATCTCTGGTCGTAATTCCGTTGCCTTCAAATGATGTCGGTTTTCTTCTCTTCGTAAAGAAGTTACTTCCATTTCCTCTTTTCATATTTTTTCAAAATGTTGCTTTTTGCAACATTTCGTAGTTCTACAAAACTACGCTTTCTTTGCGTTTTTGGTTGTGTTGGTTCTGCCACGTTTTATAATTTTTGCACAGATTGTGAAGCATGTGATTATTGATACATTCTATTTTTTTTACCGCTATTATTATTTCGAGCTCACCTCAAGGTCTGCAGCAGTCAGAGAAGTACAAAAATTGAAGAGTCGCGGTAGGATGAATTCGAAAAGTCGCACATTTCGGAAATTAGAGACAAGTATAAAATAAAGTTTCACGCATGTCGGTTGGAAACGAAATGAGACGGCGGGTCGAAGATTCGTATGTCAGAAACAAGGATTGATAATTATAAACAAAATACACGGCCGGGGAAGGGCGAACAAAGTTATAAATTATTTATGGTGGACAATGGTTGGTATTTGATATATCACACGTGTAAAGGAAGATTTTGGTGTGTTATTCCGTGATGGTGCAATAATCAAGTTGGGTGCACATTTACACTGCTACTACACTGCAAATCTAAGTGTTTTATTTAATACACTTTTGTAGTCACTTATTAGACGTTTAGAAACGTATTCAATATAAAAATACATAAAGCGTTTTCAAGCGTTACACACAAAATATGAAACACTAAAATTGAGTTAAAATAAAACACCTATTAATCGAAAAAGCGTTTAAAGTAACAAATGTTTAATCCACTTATAGAAAATAAACTTTAAGCGTTTTATTTAACTTATACATTACTTTATTTTGAAAATTTGACAACATATTACAATTTTTATAAAGATTTAATTATCCAAGAAACCGCTCATGATTAATTAATGGAATAAAACCTTGTATTTTCTAATTTTGAAATCAGAAAGAGGGTGCGGAAATATTAAATTATTGACATCAACAATATTTTGTCGATTGTTTGGAAAAAAGGCAGTTTATGTGTTTATGTGTGAATACGTTTCTAAACGTTTAAAAAATGACTTCAAAAAGTGTAATAAAACATATGGATTTGCAGTGTAGTTCCAGGTACAATTTCACTGAAATCTTCAATTTGTTGCTCGTTAATGAGATTTCGTTCTGGTAATTGTGAAATTTTATATACAAATGAGATCTCTAGTTCAGACACGTTGTCCAAGACTTCGTTGATACTCAATTCCACTTTCGCACTAATATCTGTGTCGAATAATTCATCAACCATCACATCAGTACAGTTTTTGTATTTTTTTTTTTTTTTTTTTGAGACATTGCATCATCTTTCGATGATAAAATTGCGTTTGTCACGACTTTAACGTCAGATTTCCCCTCTTGGGAGAAAGAGGTTATTTTTTTGTGACCATCAACTTTTATAATTGCTTTCTTTTGTTCTAATGTTAAGGCTCCTGGGTACCTGCCGCGACCACATTGAATCGTGACGTCAGAAGCGAGAAAACGACACGTTGAAAATTCTTGCGTGGTCTTCCAAATAAAAAGATATTTGCTTAAAATAACACTGCAGATCACTTCAGCATACTTCGAAAATACTTCGAGTTGAAGTTAAATCTACCCCTTTCCCTTGACAATTAATAAACAGCCGTAAATTGAATGTGATACGATGCACGCTTGTGCGCAGGCGCATGACTAGATTTCGTATCACATTCATTTTACGGCTGTTTATTAACTGTCAAGGGAAAGGGGTAGATTTAAATTCAACTCGAAGTATTTTCGAAGTGTGCTGAAGTGATCTGTAGTGTTATTTTAAGGAAATATCTTTTTATTTGGAAATACTACGCAAGAATTCTCAACATTTCTCGCTTATTTTCCATTGGAGAGAGTTCTTATTTCTACCGCGACGGTACGTCGCCACCGTCAATACGGAGTTCTCAGCTCAGGGACCAGGAGGAGCTTTAAGCGTGTTAATATTCGTTGATCGTATGAAAAACCCACTTTGATCTGCATGTCGTGAGATCAGACCAATACAGTTTTCAATTAATACATCACAATTTTAATTTATGCATTCACTAATGCACAATAAGTAAACAAATTTCACTAGAATATATCTAATAATTCATTTATTTTAATTTTATAAAAATACGTACATAAGATTTTGCATACGTTCTTAGTTGATATTGAAGTTTTAATTATAAGACTTGAATATCAAGAAAAACATTGTGCGGGGTAAATAAAAATATATGCATAATGCTGAATAATCGAGACTTAAGCTATTTCCATTCTACCCAATGAATTCATTCGTGATTGATTAAGCTGACATACGTTGCATCTGTCAGTGTGAAACGAAAAACTGGATGAGGGAAAATCAAATTTTCAACACAAATTATCTCTTGAAAGTTATTACACGCTTCTGTAACGCAGTATGCATTAACTTTGTTATTAAAGTATAAGGTCATTAGGAATGAGAAGAGAAAAAATATACGCTCATGGAGAACAAAAATTTCTTCGATCTGTCCGAATAGAGGTAGTGAATCATTATTACACTCTAAAAGAATAACAAATTTTTGTTGATATGTTGTTCCATGGATGAATACTTCCGGTGATCGTAATATTAAACATCTGTCTCTATCAGCGTCAGCTACGAATCTATTAAATATTTCGGAATTCGGCAAATTGGATAATAGCACCGTCACTCCGGGATATACTGTATGGCCTTGGTACAAGAATCTTTTCGCGGACGCACCAGGATACGTCGCAAGTATTGAAGACAACCGTGTCTGATGTCAGTAAGCTAAGGTATAAGCTGAATCTCGTTTCTGTAGAACAACGGATTTCCCTTTCATCGTTGCCAACAACAATGTGTCTGTAGCTGTAGATTCCAATAAAGCTCTCTTTACGGCAGCTACGTCTGTCTCATTTGATTGCCTTACATATCGAATGCACTTGCATTTTTCACCAAATACGCAGTACACTTTTTTTCCATTTTGTATGATAAATGTGCGACACATTCGAGTAAGATTCGCACGTTTGAAGAATTCACACTTTCTGCACATAAGCGACCGGCGGGCGTGCGTAACATGTGGAACATGTCCTTGCCGCCCTTGCCGGTATAAGAAACAAATAAATGAGTCGTGCTGCGCACACAGCAAAACACGCGCGCGTTGCGTGTATATCTCGCGCTCACTCTGTTAATGCGAGTCAGAGTGAGATATACCGGCGAGTATAGAGTGTAGGTACATATCTGAGTATAGCGGTGCAGACTGGTGTAGATGGCAACCAATAAACTGTATCCCTGGACTGAGCATATTGGTCGGTTATCGCGCTTATCTACACTCAAAAGAACAGTTAATGGGATGCAGTGTACATACCCTGCTCGCTCTTTATTGTTACGTAGTGAAATCGCGAGGATTAATATACTAATATATAATATTATATAGGATTGTTTGTTGAAGAAAAAAGCAAAAGTAGAAATATGAATCCTCTCGAGCGGGATACAACAAAGTGTTCTATGTGTTTAGCTACAGTATTAAATACCGATTTTATATCGCATGTCGTACGCTACCACAGATTCGAGCCACGAGTTCTCAACTCAGGGACCAGGAGCCTTAATGTCTTGAAACATTTTCTTGTTTAAACAATAATCAAAATATCTAAATATGGCAGGTCGGGGCTGGTTGTGACGGGGCAGGTTGTTACTGCTGTTCTACTTATAATTTCGACCAATTCCGTCGATGTAACACATAATTTCGGCATAACACAGCGGCAGATATTTTAATCTTATGTAAGATTTCATCGTTTAACGTCTCTTATTACGTATCAAAACAGTCATTACAGAACATCAGTTAAATTATTTTTATATTATAATTTTACACTCAACAACGTAAGTGTAATATAACACATATTGTTACATGTTGTTACATTTCTCTTTATTAAATATATCATACTTTGAAAAGTGGATCTTTCACAACTTAATCCAGTACTGTAACAATTTACCTCGTGTATGAGGCAGGTGTTGTTACAAATGTCGTCGCCTTATATTGTTATTGGTGCAACAAAATTAATTATACTATTTAGTTAAAAAAATAATTTTTGTGTTGTATAAGCATGCGGCTATTAAAAAATTCTTTTGCGGCTCGTATTCCATTTATTAGTTATGTGTAAAAAAATCTTGATAAAAATGTGTACCAACTAGCCCCGGTCTCTTCTACTCTCACAGACAACTTGACACTTTTCACAATCAAATACATTCCCTTTTAAATGAATGGACTAATAATAAATTCACTTTTAATCACAGCAAACAGTCATCACAGCAGTCTTTCAAAGTACTGCATGCAGCTTTGAGTTTATAAGTTAATAAGTGTTTACTTTTATTAGTGTGTAATTAGAAAGTGTTTGAAATACAAATCTGTTTGAATTCTTAATAATTAAACACAAATTGTGTTTTATTTTGTTCCCGTTTGAAAATCAAACATACATATCTGTCTAATTTGACTTGTATTTGATTTTAGAACTACAATTTTATATAGGTCCGTAATGTTTGATATAAAAGTGTTTGAAAGTCAATCATTTCTATGCATAAGTGTTTGAAACTCAAATGCTTTTTCAATTGTGTTTGATAAGTCAAACATTTTTTCTACTTTAATATTTATAATTTAAACAGTTATGATAAACCCATTTTTAGAGTGTATCTATTGCAATTGCGCCACATAATGTATTTTGACACAAAGATTTTAATTTTTCTGATGCTGATGTTGGCAGCTATCAGTCTGCTATATAAGACACTAGTCTTTTACATATTCTACATTTTACCTTATAATTTAGAAAATTTTCAAAATTTTGTCTTTGGTCGTCAGGTACATTGTAATTTTGGTCGAAAATATTGTGTTTACATAAGTGTATTCTATATATGTTGGAATCTTTTTTGATTTTAAGGATATTGGCATCACTACTGTGACGCGTATATTAATTTTTTTTGTCCAAAATATGATAACAACTGTACAAAACTGCTGCACGAGGCAGTAATCATTTATTTTCATGGTGTTTAATTTTTGGAGAATATAGGTGTAATACTCCCCCGGTCTATTAATGTATGTTACATTTTTTTCATTTTTTACATAAATTTTATTAAAACTAATTTTGTTCAAGTTTATCCACTTCATTAGGTCTACTAATGGAAATTCCGTAGGTGAATAGTTTTGAATAGCTCATCTGGGGAGTTTTTGCGACTAGTTCCTGATAAAAGAAAAAATTTTTTGATTAAAAAAAGAAGAAAATAAAAAAAATTTATGCGGACTTAGTCGAATTTCACGCGTTGCATACTCGAAGTCTAGTATCTTCTTAACTGGCCATTAAGAATATATTATGTCTTGCTCAACATTTAGAAATTAAGTTACAAGTACCAATACTCGGACATGTATCTATATCTGGACACCTTTATTATTTATAAGTATAACGTGAATTAACATAAAAAATAAAAAAATATTTTTTTTTGTAGTTTGAAACTTTAGTTATGGTATCCAAACGTTTATTTCCATAAATTTATATTTTTTAAAGGTATCTGGACATAAGCTTTGGTACATTTACCTACTCTTAAGTTTCCGGGTATTAGTACCTTTATACCTTAATAGGATCTGAAAATTAAATAATTTCCCTTCGCACGAGCCGAAATAGTTAATAAGATATTTTTTTTCTATTATATGCAAAATAAAGATAAACTTTATATTCTACAAATTTAGATATTGTATTAGACATTTAATCATTTTTATAAAGCTTGATAAATGGAAAAGAAGAAAAAAAAGAAAAAGAAGAAAAAAAAGAAAAAAAAGGAAAAAAAAGAAAAAAAAGAAAAAAAGAAAAGAAAAAAAAGAAAAAAAGAAAAGAAAAAAGAAAAAAGAAAAAAAGAAAAAAAGAAAAAAAAGAAATACCATTTAGTCTTGCGTTTTTACTAAATATAGAATTATATTTGGATAGGTTAAAGCCATAGTGGTGTAGGTCACTTTTTTAACCTATCGAGTTAAGTTTATAGATACAGTCTACACATGCAGATATGTTGAAAAAAGAAGAAAAAAAAGTGGTAAAAAAATTAACTTACAACACTATGGCTTTAACCTCTCCATATGATGAATAGTTCACAAAAGAGTACTTTTTAATGAAAAGTAGATTACAGCGGATATACTGAATAGTTCGAGCTTGTGAAAATATCGTTTTGTTGTGTAAAATAGCACGTAAATGTAATTTTTAAAAAAGGTATAAAAAAGCGCCAAGTTACACATTTATAATATACATTAATGAGATTCACTTACGTGTACATTTTAAACGTTTATTGTTTTCTATTTTGCATACATTGAGTATAAATATGTATTTTTCTTTTGATATTTAAAGGCGCACATTATGTCATCGGTTGAAGTTCGGCCGAAACGGTCGTTTATTATAAGTTTTAATACGATATCGAAACACGCGATTTGGCGTGAAAACGTGAGCTTTCGTTGTCGTAGAGAGAGAGAGAAGAAGAGAAAAATTTCGAGATTCCCCGAGTACATGGATTTTTACGTAAATTTAATATTGTAATGACTTAACGCATTTTTACTTTTTGATATCCTTTTTCTATATTTGTAAAGAGTGTACAGAAGAATGGTGCACGGAAAGAACGGTTTTGCTGAAGTATCTAAAAATTTAGCTAGATACAGATCTGAAAACAATTTTGTTGCAACATCAAAATAATGATGTAAAACAATGAAACTGATTACTAAAATATCAAAATTTTGTACAGCATTGTCATCATACTTTAGCGACTACTATAATTAATCCTACAATAATTAATTTAATGGTGCAACAAAATTATTTTCAGACTGTATCTAGTTAAATTTTTAGATACTTCAGCAAAACCGTTCTTTCCGTATGTGTAGATTAAGTGCGTGCGTTTCCATGATGCGTGAATAAGAAACTCTGCAAGTCTCTGGCTTTCGTTTGCGCTTCACAAAACCGAATTTTGTACCCGTACTATCATTATCAATAATTTCTGCGTAGTCGACGTTACTTTGTACATGAGCATGAATAAGCGTCAGTAGATTAGTGTGATTATGGCATTTAAAATTATCATATGAACGTTATTACCTTATATATTACTTTATGTGAATCGTGGCAGAAAGGACAAAAAGTTCATGGACACGTAGTTGTCTCACGTGTTGGCGCCGAACGACCCCCTTTCTCCTTAAGAGTTCCAAGCCCATTAAAGCGATGCCATTATCTTTTACTTTAGCCGGGGAGTCGAAGTTGGCCGGCCTTGCAACGTGGGAGAAGCGGACGCGAATCCCGCCACCGTTGCGAGTCGATCCCCGGCGCCGGGCATGCTTGAAACGCAGTGCTCGTGCATTGAGATCGTGCGTCTGACACAGACGCATATCCATTTATGAAATAACTTATTACTATTTATTTCTATTTTAATTTGACATGGCTACTGGGGGCAAGTCTCGTCGTGATATGTTCGGACATGTTTTGGCCTGAATAATTTTTGAAGATTGCTGATGCGATCAGCGCCGAGTTTGGATTGAATATTTCGAGTCTGTATTTATTATTTTCGACTTGTTCTTGGCCATTATGTGATCCTGAGGAGGATTAGGTGCTATAAAATTTACAAAGAAGAAAAAGAAGAAGGCTATTGGGGTCCACGGCTACTCGAGGCATGAGTCTCAAGAACGTAATCGTTTCTATACCCGATAACTAGCACTTACTCTCGAGGAGCCAGCTACGCAGTCACTGGGTGTCTCTGCACTAACCGAGTCATCAATCTCGCATCGTGCGTGCAGTGCCCGGACCATCCGATAATCCAGGCGTGAAGATTCATTCTTGACTTCTTCATATTTACTGCGTTTTGGGAGCAAACGGATTGACAGCCGAGAGCTTCCCAGATAACCGTGCTTTTCCTTGGCTCCACAACTCACCAGCGGTACTTGGACCCGTATCACTACAGGCTATTAGAGACGCAATCAGATCGTGCGTCAAGAGGCGTAATCGTTTCTACACCCGATAACTAACTGCTACTCTCGAGGAGCCAGCTACGCAGTCACTGGGTGTTCCCGCACTAACCGAGTCATCAATCTCACATCGTGCGTGCAGTGCCCGGACCATCCGATAACCCAGGCGTGAAGATTCATTCTTGACTTCTTCATATTTACTGCGTGTTGGGAGCAAACGGATTGACAGCCGAGAGCTTCCCAGATAACCGTGCTTTTTTTGGCTCCACAACTCACCAGCGGTACTTGGACCCGTATCACTACAGGCTATTAGAGACGCAATCAGATCGTGCGTCAAGGGGCGTAATCGTTTCTACACCCGATAACTAACGGCTACTCTCGAGGAGCCAGCTACGCAGTCACTGGGTGTTCCCGCACTAACCGAGTCATCAATCTCACATCGTGCGTGCAGTACCCGGACCATCCGATAACCCAGGCGTGAAGATTCATTATTGACTTCTTCATATTTACTGCGTGTTGGGGGCCAAACGGATTGACAGCCGAGAACTTCCCAGATAACCGTGCTTTTCCTTGGCTCCACAATTCACCAGCGGTACTTGGATCGGTATCACTACAGGCTATTAGAGGCGCAGTCAGATCGCCATTGACGCTACTTGGTTACTGCAAAGCGTGTTGGTCAGCCATCAGATCTTGCGACCGAGCCATACTGAATCGGAACAACCCCATTGCAGCGGTCCAGCGAAACCACTGGGAGGTGGGCATATAACTTGACTGGGAGAGGCTATATATTCGCATCACCAGACCAGTAACTGACTCTGACCCCAGGCCCAAAGAGACTTGTGCAGAGAATCAAGGGCTTAAGACAGCCTGACTCCTCTGATACAATACGACAGTGCTCGCACCAGCGTAGTTTTCAGGCCACTTGAATCTTCGGATTCTAACACGGATTCGCTACTTTTTTTATGTTCCTTTCTGCCACGATTTCCAAAAGGTAGTAGTTTTGCCACTGTTCGCAACGCGGACGGGAACGAGGCCGCCGTGGCCAGCGTGATTACCGGTAGTAGGTCCGACCGAGAGAACGAGTACGTGCATACGCGATCGCGTACTTAACGCGGTTCGGCGAGCGACCGATCAGTCAGCCGCGGGTTCGGTACACGGCCAACAGTGCCTCCGATCACGTAATCTGACTGAACAGTTTAAGCTATTTCTAACCATTCTTATAAGCCGCTACTGCTACTCAATATGTCGTTAATTTAACTAAAACAATGTTAATTTAATTATTAATTTGACTAATCAATGGAGTTAAAATAACGTTCTTTATATTAAAATAATAAATTTCGATACATGGTAATTAAAAAGAACAAAATGTTATGTAACTCAAGATATTGGTTTAAATTTTATCTCTTAATATTAGCGTAGAGACAACTAGAGTAACCATACCATTTTTTATTAGTATAGAGCATATAGATTAATGATTATATGTATAGAATACTTTGTAATTAATTGTAATTGCAAGCCGTTTTATCATACACTGTAAATCCAAGTATGTTATTTCCGTATCTCCGATTTAAGGTCGATTTAGACATACCCGTACCGTGTCCGTACCGTTTCGGACAGAAAGATATAGACTCGTTTCACACGTAGGTATCTGGCACTGGACTACCGATGCCGGGTATCTGGGTATTCTTTGTTTTCACAAATCGGTTATCGGACAGACGTGTAAATGCTCCCATGTTAATCCATACACTTCGCGATCGGATACCTGGCGTCAGTAGTCCAGTGTCGGATACGTGTGAAACGGGGCTTAGTCGAATTTCATCCGTTGCATCTTCGAATATTTTCTTAACTAGTGGCCGGATCGCCACTAGTTAGTGGTAGAGTTGCAGGCGTTTTGATGAGAATTTTAAGAAGATATTCGACTTCGAAGGTCTGCCGTGAATGTTATTTGTGTTTTGATGATAATTTTTTAAAACAATTCTAAGGTTTTGCAATTTTTTACTTATCAGGAACTTTAGAACTTCTCGAAAGGAATCAAATGAGTTACTTAGAACTTTCTGACTTTAAATTAAACTATTCAATTTTTTTTTTGAAAAAGAATTAAACAAATTTTTTTATCAGGAATTCTAGTACTTCTCAAAATGCATCAGGGCTATTCAGAACTATTTGGTCTTAAAGTTGGGTGTGAAGTTAACATTTTAATTTTTAAATGCCTTTTTCAAAGTGTTAATCGCCGGAACTCTTTTTATAAACACTAGACACCACAGACGCGCGCTTCGCGCGCGCTATTTAGCTTTAACATTATGCTTTTACTATTACACTATTAACTTCTTGATACACACAACTGTCAAAATATACGATGACAGCTGCAAATGGAGTAAAAGCATCGAGAGAACCAATTGGCATCGCGGAAAAGCGACAACAATAAATTTCGAAATATGCGAGTATCGACTTAACATGCTTTTTTTTTTAGAAAGGATAAAAATATTCTTATATTTTTCGAAAAGAAGGACGCTGGAACTCTAATCAGAACTAAAAAAATTTAAAGTAGGGGTGCGATCTAAACACATCCCGATCACCTTTGTTTCTAATTCTGCACTTTATGATACTAGACATCACAGTGATTTCTGTTGTAAATATCCAGTTTTGTACCACGAATTCCTGAACAGAATTACATACGTATGATTTTATCTTTATCGAGGGGAATTGTTTCTCGTCGATTTGGTAATATTTTCGTTGAAAATTAGAGGTCTTCGTTGCAGAACCAGAATTAATCTCAGATTTTATTTAATTAATTTGACTCGGATTCCCAAAAGCAGTGGTTTCGGCATGATTCGGCGATGACAGCTATAAACATCGAGTCGCGATATTTAATATGTTATAAGGAAGATCTTATCCTTTTCAATAAATATTCTCCCATTGACACTACCAATGATAATTCTATCTGACTGACGAAAAGGCAGTAATAAACTAAACATGGATATAATAATTTTTTTTTAATAAAGAAAGATGGAAAGTAGAAAAAAATAAAAAAGAAAAAAGGTTTAAAAGAAAAAAGAGATATTTAAAAAAATGAAAAATTATATTTTGTCTCCGTCAAAGCATATGATTACAAACCGTATACTTTATTTTTTAACTCTTATTTTTTGTTTATAAAAATTATCTCCGGCATTGCAAATCTTGCCGGAAAATCAATTATTGAATATATTCTTTTGTAGCCACTTTTTCTTGAGAATTATTCTATGTTTGTATTAATTTTTTTAACAAGACATATATATCTTGATAATGGATATATATTATCTTCATTACCAGAGAAAAATATGTATCTTTCCTAATAATGGAACAATATTTCCTCCCACGAATTATATTGAAAAATTGCATAATTTGCATTTATGAAGAACGGTGATTGTCGTTGTTGTTTCACTGCCGAAATGATCGTTGTCGGGAGACAATACGGGAGATCCGGGATTCGTTCCTTCCTGCAGTAGGGTTCTTAGTATTCAATGGATAATGACATTATGTAATACATCAATAGTCTAAATATTCTCGTCTTTAGTTGAAAGATATAACTAACATTAAAGCTGAATAACTTTTATAATTGCAAATGGATGAATAATGATGAATTTGGCATATGTCGTGCCGTGCCGTGAAATGGATCTCAGGGCTGGCACCGGGGTCCGTCAATCCGCAGGGAACAAGGACAACACTTCCGAGATTTCTTAATACTTGCTTTTTTATTAATAAAGTTGATTCTTAGTTACACTCGTTTCGGATTATTCAAGTACCCAGACTTGTGGGTAGATCGCGATAACATTTACGCACAGGTCGCGGTACGCGGTTCGATTTAGACTGCCCCCGGTTGATTTCGGACGTCGCCAAGCGTTCGCCCGTACGTTATGTCTAATGGACCATTACTGCGTACGCGTCTGGCTTTGTCGTTTGAGCGTTCAAAATTTGCGGCCTCTAGTCGGCTCGTACGATCCTGTACATCGCGTATCGCGTGTAATAGCCCGGGAGCTAGCGACAGTTTTCGTGAAATTATTTCTATAAAGCTAGATTGTTTTCCCAAGAAAGTTTAGATAGTATCTATGATGAAGATGCAATTCTACCAATCTATGTGTTGCAAAAATGAGTAAAAAATTGAACAACATGTTGTAAAAAGTTGCATAAATGTATTATATCTACAAGATTGAAATTTTACATACTCACAGATGTGTGTGACATAAAAACATACCGGAAAATAATATTCTACCGCGTCGGAAGCATTGCCATGTCAGGTCTACCACCCACGCAAAGTGTGGAAAAAACAAACATTTTTGACTTATATCTACAAGGCTGAATTTTTTTTCTGGAATAGTTTATTGAATAAGACATCCAAAAAATACAGTCTACCGATCGTCTCATGTTGCTAAAGCCTCGGTAGACGCAATGAAATGCAAGCGCGTGACCGCGGCCGCTGCGCTCCGGGCCATTGCAGTTCGCGGAGAAGTTTTGCATTTTCCGCCGCGGAATATTAATCTACAAAGCTGATTTTTGTCTACAAGCAGTGTATGCACTATTTCGATTAAAAATCACATTCTACCTCCGCTGAAAGGTGGCTAAATTTTTGGTAGACGTTGCCAAAATGGCAATACATAGTCAAATCGTGACAATTATATTCTTCATTAATATTAACAAACAGACAGTTTTTTTATAGATGTGTTAATAATCACTTTTATTTACTCCATTATGATCTATGTTTCGGTAAGGAAATTTATCTTTCAATTAATATTTTTTTTAATGTCAAAGACAATATATTCAACATATTAATGAATATTAAATTCACGATCCTATATAAGTCTCATTGTAAGAAATGATTGTTTTTCATAACTTATTCTAAAAATTCATTCGTTAAAAGTTTATTATTATTTACCAATGTTACTGTCAATTAAATACTAAAATTATTACAATTTATGTTTTGAAAGTAATTTCAAACAATTTAAAGAAAGCCTGAGAATATAAACATAAATTCAAAAAGTAGTGTGCCGAAAGTTTAGGGCAGCTGTTTCTTCGAGAAAATCATGTCTGTGAGGTTGGCATATCATTTTCCAGCAGATCAAAAATAAAAGGAAGTTCTTGTCGTATGCAGTCAAGTTCTATAGTTTCTGATACTTTTTAGTAATAGTTCTGGTGATGTCAAGCTTTTACCTCGCGTTCCATCTAGTCGAGCTGTTCACGTGACTCTTTCAGCCAATCAACACTTTCGACTCGACGCGCGGCTGCATTCAAGCTCAAGAGTGGCATTTGACATATTCGGTCAAAAGTAAATTGAAAAATTGATAATGCATACAGCAGAATTAATTTTGAATTACCAAGCAGAAACTACCAACGGAAGTTTTCCTTGTTGTTTCCCTCAGTTATGTCATTGGCATTATTTACGCTAAAATTCTTCTTTTTTTTCTTCTTGGTAATACTTGTAACTACATTGAGTGCCAGATTCTGTGCATGTACATCGCAAGGATACTACATGCATAGCCTACCGGCTAAAACCACACGGATGTCCATCCTTGAGCCGTTGGAGCGTGCCCGGGGACATTATTGCTGCTTCCGGGACACTCCCCGGCCCTGAGTTAGCAATGGCTTTCACCTATGAGCCGAAGGCTCTAAATGGCTCATGCCGATATATCATTTGTGTGGCGGGGTGTGGACATCACCCACCCCGCCACCCCTCCCAGGGGAGGTATGGTCGACACTTCGGAATTCCCGCCGAAGTGCCGATTTCCCATCCTCCGCTTTGGGTTTGATTACTGATCGCCCAACTCTTTGGATTATATAATCTTCTTCAAAATGATCCGAACAGAGTTTGGTCACTATATTGAGAACTGTTTCATCAATCCCACAAAACTCAAGCCATTTTTTACGATATATCTCGTCTTTCGGAAATTTTTTTCAAAATGATCCGAACGATGTCGCCAAGGCGCGATAATTACGGCGCGATGCCGGGTGTAACCAAATACGCGTGCTAACACTGCTAACGCCGGAGGACGACCAGGACTTTTGTATTACCTCTCAATAGACTTTTGATTAAAATATCTCACTATGGGCTTAATGAAAAACGTAACGACATTTTTCTTATGTAATATTTATCGCGTCAGTAATTTGCGACCAGTCTGATCGATTAAGATCGTTGTCGTCAATCTTGAGATTTCGATATCTCAACCGGAGAGGCCTTTAATACTCTTACGGGTGCTCTGCCAATATAAGAGTCTGTAGACGCAGTCTTTTTTTTTACGTGTGGAAATCTTCGACTATTGGGATCCCAGGCCGAAGCCCGGATTATCCAATAGCCTCTCCGAAGAGGGGAAGACCCCCTCGCCCTCCGGGGAGAGAGACGAGAGGAGTGCCGGATTCTGTACATGTACATCGCATGGATACTACTTGCATAGCCTACCGGCTAAAACCACACGGATGTCCATCCTTGAGCCGTTGGAGCGTGCCCGGGGACATTATTGCTGCTTCTGGGACACTCCCCGGCCCTGAGTTAGCAATGGCTCCAACCTATGAGCCGAAGGCTCTAAATGGCTCATGCCGATATATCATTTGTGTGGCGGGGTGTGGACATCACCCACCCCGCCACCCCTCCCGTTGTTAGGGGAGGTATGGTCGACACTTCGGAATTCCTGCCGAAGTGCCGACCTCCCATCCTCCGAACCTTTCCCTCAGTCGGAGAGAAGGGTCCGGAGATACAGTACGTCTCATGTTGTTTTGTTTGCAACAGGCCCCCATTTTTATGGGGGGAGGTGGCTTTAGTATTTCAGGACCCCTAATTATCTACGTTGGGACTGACCTGCCGTTTCGGGGTCTCTTTCCCCTCGGCGGATCCTCTCCGCGTCCTCTTTTATGAGCATTACCTCCTCACAAAAGGTGAGAAATGCGCGCCACTTCTCCTCTTTTCCGACCATCGCAGCTACGACGGCCGGAAGGGATAGGTCGTCTCCTATTGCATCCTTTAGGACACGGCGCTACACACTCCACGCTGGTCAGACTTTCAGCGTGTGCTGCGCCGCGCCGTGTCCCTCTTCTCGTCGCAGTGGTGGCATCTGGCGATGGCCTTCTCTATGTCTCATTAAAGTTAATCCGTGATGATCTCCTAAGGTACGGCGTAAAAACAATATTTATTAAATATAAAAAGGATATATACAGTCTTGTAAACCTAATATTTTTTTAATCATGTACTCATATAAAATATACCTACTCAGTGCTTTGTAGACGTGATGGACAAACTCCTAACGGGGGCGAACCAGGTAGTTCTTTACTTTGATATTCCGCAGATCGATAGCTCCGTACCGAAAGGGTTAACTATTTAAATATCATTACATTGTATAACATGAGCGATATGAATCAAGAGCGGATGCTTCTTCTGTCGCTTGTTCCATTGATTGAAAGAGCAAACCAGGTGATTCTTGAGAGGAATCCGTAGAGGAAGCCCGTTGATCTTGAAGCGTTTGATCTGCATTAAAACGTCTATACGTCGCATACGTATATACGTATATATGTATGTATGTATATAATATCAGGCTTCGTATATAAGTTTATTATACCTATAAAATAAGTCACGCAAATAGATGATAGTATATGTTCAAATTTAATGCCAATAGATTTCCACATCACCGTTGAGGTACTATTGTTGATGCGTTTTTTTTTAAGTGGTTTCCCCAGTAGGCCTATTCCACTCTGTCTTATCTAGTCGTTCTTAATTTAATCAGCAACACTTACGTCGTCAATTACAATAATTTCGTCCGTTATAATGCCGTCGTCAATTACAAAGTTTTCATCGTTTATGATGCCGTCACTCACGACAGCATTGTCGACGTCTGTGCATGTTTTACATGTAAATGTGTTTCCATTTTCGTGGAAATATTCTCACATAACATTTTTTCTCTTTCAGGCCATTATTCTAGAAAGAAAAAATTGTTTTCTTAGTTTTTGATGCCAATGTGCTCAGAATGTTCTAGTGCATTCAACCTTTAAAAATAAACCACTTGAATTTATTATAAAAGTCACCTTTTGAAAAATATTATTTTTATGGTGTAATTAAGAGCAAACTGGGCTCCGTCTTTCGGAAAGAGACGTTAAGCCGTTGGTCCAAAGGGTTAAGTGAGAGGAGAAGGGTAGTATCGGAATAGAGGGTTGGGAACGTCCCTACAAAACGCCTTGCAACCCTACGGGGAGTCAATAAACGTACTTTAGTAGTACAATTTTTTGCAGTTAATAGCAGACATCACGAAAATACAAGAAGAAAAGAGAAAAGCAGCCGCGAATCTAGAGATTACATTGCAGTCTTTCATCATCGCTGTCGGCCCATCTAACACGGATATTTCTGATATTTTTATATCAGTTGATGACACCTTGTACAAAGTATCGTCAGTCTTGAAGTAATTAAGAAATCTGTTTGGAGATTTATTAGGCTACAAGATTTATTCTCTTATGTTCCGCAAAATGTTCACGTGATTAAGTGAATATTTTTAATCATACAAAGAGTGAATCTAATATTCATTTTTTATTATTGTACATATGTGATTAAGATCGCGTGCGATTTCGCGGTGAAGGATAGGATTCGAAATGCAAGTAAAGTACGGATATAAAGAAGAGGAGAAGTCTGTTAAAACTTACAGTTTACACTGTACGGACTGAGCGGTGCGGTGGCTGGATTTTGAGGCCCGGTAAGGAAGTCCGGATCTTGCGCAGCGGATACAATAGCGCGTTGGAATTATCGGCGATGATAGTTCGCAATCACAGATTTGATCAGTCACACTTCTTTCTTTATTACGCCATTAAATTATTAAAATCTTTATTTTTTCTCAAAGAATAGCATTTTAAATTGTTGAATGTGTACTTACTTGTGTTTTTTTTTTATGTTTTGTTAAACCTCCATGGTCTGATATATAAGATATTTTTCTACTACACTTGTTACATTGTGCCTTATATCCTGCCAAGTCTGTGTAATGGTTGCGTAGCTGGTTAGGTAGTGTGCGATTTTTTTCGGGACACATTCCATGTTTACATAAATGTTCCCTGAATGCTCTTATTGTGTTGTTTTTAGAAGGCACTCGAATTTTTCCTTTGCATACTTTGCATTTCCGTGCGTCTCCATTTTCATCAAAATACTCCCACAACACGTTCCGTTTTTTTGAGGCCATTATAACCGTTCTGTAATACACAATGTCTTATATTAAATGTGGTACATAAATCTGTACCAATACAGTTCATATTCTTGTATTTGTTTAAATTGTAAATTTAAATTGATTTATTCTTAACAGATTTCCAATGATCTGAAAGATCTGTTCTTTTGCGATTCGTGGTCTGTTTTGATGCTTTTTGGTGTCTGTGTGCCAAAAATGCAATACTCGTTGCGTTATATTTAATTGACCTTGAATTTGATTAAAAAATCGATGATTTTGATTTATATTATCAAAATTATAATGGCGATCTTTTCCCGATTTTCGCTTGAGTCTTTTTTGTTTTTTATCTGTTTTTCGAGGTTCTTTGGTTCTCGCAACTTTTATTTGCCGTCGCTTCTCTAGTGTCTCGACAATATGAGGAACTGTTTTACCCATTCTTTCCTGCAGTTGTCTTTAGATTTTTTGAATTCCTTCCTTTATTATGTTCTCATTGCGAATTAATGAACTCGGAAGAAATCATGGTTGATTTGATTAATGATTGTTCTTGAATTATTCTTTATTAATGTTTTGCATTATGACACAGGTGATTTTGGCACAGGTATGACACAGGAAATTTCAAATTACCCCATAGGTGACCGTAGTTACCCCCGAAAGCTGACCGCAGTTATCCAAGAGGCGACCGTAATTACCCAATACGTCGGACAATTGCGGTCAATTCAGAGATTTTTATAATCAATGCAGGCTTAATTATTTATTAGCTTTCTTGACTTTTATGCTTCTACTTTCGAAGAATGATTGATGAAGTATCCGTCAATTATTCCATTTTGGTTCTAAAGACATTTCTTTTTCAGAAAATTAGAAATAATTCTTACTGACTGCAAAATTCCCCCATTATCCCCTAATTTATTTCACGTAACTGGAAATGTTTCTTTGACGAATTATCAAATTTTTAAGTAATGCGTTATTCAATTTTACCTAAATATAATTAATTTTTACGTAATTAGTAATTTTTGTGACTTATTACTAATTTGCTAATTCAATAAAAATTTAATTTGTTGTTACTAACTTTGTGAATATTTAAAAAATAAAGAAATGTAAATTTTTTTTCCGATCTCTGCTTAACATTACAAAATGCGTGATATCAGTACAAAATTATCTTTTTCATAAAAGGTGAAAAAAGATGGGAAGACACACGCGCAATGTATTTTGTAAATTTAAAAATCCAACCTAAGTGGTAGCTTTATTTTTCTTTAACAAAATTATGTCTCAAAATTGCGTTACCCAACTTAACCTAAGTGATATGTATAAATCCAAAAATCTAACTTAAATGGTAGTAGTTTTAATTTCTCCTTAACAAGATTATTATATCACAAAATTATGTTACCTAACTCAACCCAAAAGTGACATGTATCTCAAAAAAAGAATGATATGAATTAAATCTTTAAATTACGCTAATTGCAAAGAGAATATATATATATATATTGCTTTGAAAAATAATTGTTGTGCAACTACTTTGAAGAAATAAAACTTAAGTGGTATCTACATAATTTTGTTAAGGAAAAATAAAGCTACCATTTAGGTTGGATTTTTTAATTTACAAAATACATTGCGCGTGTACTTAACGCCTTTTTTTACCTTTTTATATAATCCTTAGTATTTTAAATTATTGAATGTGTACTTACTCATGTTTTTTTAAATGTTTGACTAAATATGCGTAGTCTGTTACGCAATTTAATATTGTTGGACATTTTTTACATTGGACTTTATACTTTGCCAACTGCGTGTAATAATTCCTTAATGGTTTTGGTATTGTGCGATTGATTTCGGGACACATCCCATGTCTGTCAGATAAATGTTTTCTAAATGTTCGTGTTGCGTTTTTTGGGGAAGACACCCGAATGTCTGCTTTACACATTCCGCATTTCCATGCGTCTCCATTTGCTTTGAAAAACTTCCACAATACGTTTTGTTTTTTCGTGGCCATTATAACTGTTCTGTAATACACAATGTTTATATTAAATGTGGTACACAAATCTACAACAAACGTTTGCAAAACTGCTTATAAAGGTCGAACAATTCACAACAATTCTGATTTATTCAGCCGCATTGTTTTTTCACGATCCAGGCATTATTTGGGAATTTATTTTGAGAATTTTTTCTCAATAAGTCTAAATGCCATTATAGGTCCATCTTCAGCCAAGTTTTTTGAGCTAGATTTTATAGAAATATCTCCAAGCTATCATGTTGAATATTACTGATATTGATTCTTTAATTCGGAGAGCTGTTGGTTTCTTCCTATCATTGATTTTTTTAGAATCTTTTATTTGTTACAAATATACAAATTCCGCTCCTCTCCCGCTTCTGCTCTTACTCGGAACGAGTTCTTCTTCTTATGTTATGTACAGCCAGGACGATCCAATAGTCTTATAGATAAAGCTCGGAACGATGTCGCCAAGGCGCGATAATTACGGCGCGATAGCCGGGCGTAATCAAATACGCGTGGTAACACTGCTAACGCCGGAGGACGACCAGGACTTTTGCACGCGAGTCGTCTCTATCACAATGTGCATTACCTCTCAATAAACTTTTAATTAAAATATCTCACAAACTATAGGCATAATGAAAAACGTAACGACATTTTTCTTATGTAATATTTATCGCGTCAGTAATTTGCGACCATCCTGATCGATTAAGATCGTTGTCGTCAATCTTGAGATCCCGAAATCTCAACCGGAGAGGCCTTTAATACTCCTATGGGTGCTCTGCGAATATAAAAGTCTATAGACGTAGCCTCGTCTCATTAAAGTTAATCTGTGATGATCTCCTGAGGTATGGCGTTAAAACAAGATTTATAAAATATAAAAAGAATATATATAGTATTGTAAACCTAATATTTTTTTTTAAACAACCTGTCTTCGATACGCGGATCTAGCTCGCGGCGTGACTGGGTTCGAAGGAGGCGCGGAGGAACAGATGCGAGGTGTCAGCCGGCAAAATAAAGCGTGTCGTTATGATAATAAAACAGACCGTTTATTCTAATATCACAAGTGCTCGCGAGATATCGAGTCGCGAGGCATGCGCAAGTACATAAAGCGCTCGCGATATGCAACGGTTGATGTGATATACGCGGAGTAATAAATGTTCGCGAGGTACACTGTCTCTTCGAGACGCGCAACGTAGTAACGGTTCGCGGTGTACAATGTTCGCGGTGGACGGCGTCGCGAGGAATGAGTCGGCGCGGTGCGAGAACGCGATTACAAATCTCGCGGGACGATTCGCGTGACAGCGTATCGGTCCGTGCGGAGCCGGTACCTTGAATCGGAGCGCGTACAAGGGGCGCGCGGCGGCGGCGAATCGCGCGGATGCCGCGGGACAGGCAGTAGGGTTACCCACCGTCCACCGAGGAGCGCTCGGTGGAGGCAGAGTAAATGCTCGACTCCCTGTGGCAGGCGTCGCGTGTCGCGTGTCGAAGGAAGTATCCGGCGAGAAACGCTCGTTAGAGGCAGAGAAACACTCTACCCCCGTCCGGATAATCTCGAGGACGAGGAAGCCGGTCGTTTGCCGAGACACACTCGGGAAAGGCAGAGCAACTCTCTACCCTCGTCTGACTAGCGGATGCGGGAGTTCAGGAGCGGTTGGATTGGTGATCTGGTCGGTCGCAGAATCGTTTTAGCGTTAGAAAACGCTTCTTTATATGAGTTGCAGAACACTGTTCTTCATGGTTTTCATACCATTCAGTATACTCGTCTGTATCTTCTTTCTTCTTCCAAAACACGCAGGCCTGGCAGTAGCTACTTTTAATAACAAGATCCACTATTTTTCCTGAATAATGACCGATGAGTGACGTTACACCGTATAAAGAATTAAACCCGCGCTTCTTCCACGAGCCATCGCCAGATACTTTCAACTCTGTCAGGTCTTTCATTTTCGATATTTTTCTGTTTTTCTTCTTCCACGGCTATTTTACACACACCATTAAAACTTGATTTTGCCGCTTCATATACATGTCTTACAATTCGGTCATAGGTACTTTTACTCATGCATTGGCCCATATCCATTAGTCCACCAAAAATATTTATAGCTTGTCGACCAAGGCCTAACAGCTTCATGACAAAAACGATTCTTCTATTTATTTCAAATCCAGTATTGATGAACGGCCCTGAATTTATTTCTATACGGCCACAGGCGCATAAAATAAGAAACTTAAAACCGAAACCGCGGACTCCAGTTTCTTTAAATTTTACATTACCCTTGCATTTTCTACAAATAAGTAAATCCGTAAGAGCACCAAAAACCGTCACAAACTCAACAATTCTATAAAGATGCTGTGGATTATATACAACGTCATCACTACTAACACTGCATAGTTTTTGCTCAGAAGCACTCCGATTTGCTTCATTCGAATCGTTACTACTTTCTCGCGTAAATTGATTGCCGCGAAACTTTCTCTTTGTCGATCTCGATGAACGTTGGCTGTTTCCTTCTTTTGATTTCGGATACGATGACATTTTGCCGTTTAAAAGCGTCCTTAAATTACACTTTGTTCGATAAACATCTGACGACCTTTATGAACCCTCTATAAAAGCCTGTAAGAGGCGAAGCATACAGCCTTCCGGCCATCCGGCCGTATATCTGTGCTCAAGCCGCGCGCGTTCCGATAACTATATGTATATCTAATGAAATACTTCGAATTTCTTTCTGTAACTCTAGGATTATATTCTTGAATAGTATTACTATCGATTAAAAAAAAAACTGTTTTTTTTTTTGAACCTGTAATTCAGGCTCCCCCTTTAAATGAAGCTGTCTTGATGTCAGAACGTGTACAGACATAACTCAAATACAGTCACACACCATTGCGGTCGAAAGGGATTGAATGTTTTTGCGAAAAATTGTAGAATAAGTTAAAATAAATGAGGTTGGAACTATATTATACAATCATAATCTCAACAATAGCGACGATGCTGGTATTTTAAAAAGTTTCTAAATGTGTACTTACGCATATTGATGGTTTTTCCATCCAGGATGTAGTCTATTTAAATGTTCCTTTAAACTGTTTATAACTATTGGCTTGTCACAGTAATTACATCTTACTCTTTCACGTTTCTTATTTTTTTGTAATAATGACGTAGGGCGTACGGTACGGTAGGTGATATGCCACATATTCCGTGCGTGATTCTCAAATGATTTTTTAATCTGTTTATGACTGATTCGGCTTGGTTTGACCGATCTTCTTTTTTGCAATGGATGCACTCTGCGACCAAATCTCCTATGTCTTTGAAGTGGTCCCACAACTCTTTGGACATTGCGTTTTTTGGTTTCATTATATCTGTCTTGCGTCTGTTACTGAATGTTATATAATAATGACCTCAACAAGCGTTTGAAATATACTGCTCGCACAAGTCAAAAAGAGAAGTATGGTTTATTTATCGGGATACCTGAATGTAAAAGTGTGTACTTACGCACGTTGATTCTGGTTTTCCCATCCAGGATGTAGTTTATTTAGATGATTTTTTAAATTATAATTCACTAAAGCCATGGTTTTTCCACAATTATTACAAGTTGCCTTGTTCACATTTCGTATTTTTTTGTGTAGAATCTTCGTAGGGCGCACGGTATTGTAGGATTTATCTGAGATATTCCATGTCTAATTTTTAAGTGCGTTCTTAAATTGTTTATAAACGCTTCAGACTGGTTTGACCGATCTTCTTTTCCACGATGGTTACACTTCGCGACCAAATCTTTTATATGTTCAAATTGATCCTCCTTGGACAACTCCTTGGACATTGCATTTTTCGGTAATTCCATTATATCTGTTTTGTAACTTGTTACCAGCACGTAAGCCTTCTATCTTTTGTAATTTTGCTATTTGTACAATATATCTCCATTCAATTTTATGATGATTCCATCATGATTCAACTGCATGATAATTTTAACAAATTTTACTCCTTATCAGAGAAGCAGTTCTATAATTCTCCTCTTCTAATCTAAATAAAAAGAGAAAAGGAAGAAAATATGTACATGAATAATACTACCTAAATACTAAATCTTACATCAATTTTGTGTGCTCGGTGATTTGCGTTAATATTTATCATAGTATGTCAATCAGAGACTCGAATTTCAGTTCAGTTCCGGTTATATGGTTTAATAAAACTTAAAGTAATTGTTCCAGTTTCAGTTTTGGTTTCTTAGTAAAGAAAGCCGAAATTTTGGAGTACATCAGTTTCGTGCACAGCACCAAAGATACCTGTAAAATATTTATTAAAATTTTATTTGGATAAAATAAAAAGATGAAAAAAAAAAAAGATTTACCGTATATCATCGCTTCTACTTTTCATTTTTAATTGTTGTGCAGTCATTCGAATTTGACATATGGAGGAATAACTGGTTACACTTGAATAAGTAACACAGTAGCGTGATCAGACGGAGTAGAAACGTTTTGCCTCGACGATATGTTCAGATATTTTCGAGCGAAACGTAATTTTACGTTTCTTAGGATATTTGAAATGGATCACGCCGTATGCGATAAACTTTCGTTTAAATCGGCGAAACAGAACAGAGTGTCTTTCGACAATAGGAGGAACTGTTTTACTAGATTGCCTTTGTTACATTTTGCTTTATATTTTGATAATTCCGTGTAATATTGCCGTAACTTATTAGCTAATGTGTAGTCTTTATCGGGAAATAGTTCATGTTTAGTGAGATGTATTCTTGCTGCTCGTGTTAAGTGACACTTCCTAGATACTTCAATTTCTTTTTCGCATACCGTGCATCTGACCATTAAATCTGTTAGTTTATCGAAATGATCCCATAGCTCACTGTGTTTTACCCATTCTTTCCTGCAGTCTTTAGATTTTTTGAATTTCTTCCTTTATTATGTTCTCATTGCGAAGTAATGAACTCAGAAGAAATCATGGTTGATTTGATTAATGATTGCCCTTAAATTATTCTTTATTAATATTTTGCATTATGACACAGGTGAGAATTGGCTGCGTATTGTATTGTAGAACTGCTCTCGAAGTTCTAGCATTATATGAACCTCATTTGCTAAAATTAACGCGCTTTCCGCTATTCAAAATTTTTTGCAGATTGAATTAAACGATTCTGTAAGATTATTCGTCAAATTTAACAGCAAGCTGTCGGAATAAGCGCTTAGATAGATAACTCTCAATTTTTGGGTACAGACCGTGCAGTTTTAGAAACGGTACGTAGTGTTTCTTCGTTTCACGCCCCAAGGGGATCGATTAAAAACTTTTGTAGCAAGGTAAGATATATCAAAAGACTAACCAGGATTATTAGGCACAAGTAGAGGTATACCTTTATTTTCATGAACGAATAATTTAGTAATCGTCTTTTTTTTTATGCCATTGTGCAGAATTACGCCTCGGTGGTTCTGAATAATCTAAATTATAACGTTATTCGAAGATGTCAACATATACTGTTTCGTTTAAAAACCAAGAGCATACATGGGGCTCGAACCGAAGAGTCGGGATCGAACCTCGGACTCGCTGATCACAAGTCGACCGTTCTCACACAGAACTACGTGTTTCCCCGGTCATCTTCGCATTTACGACCGCGGTCCTTTACACCATCTATGCTCACCAAATACGTGGCTAGGAATGTTCAATATAGTCTTCAAATGATGTCGGTTTTCTTCTCTTCGTAAAGAAGCTACTTCCATTTCCTCTTTTTATATTTTTAAAATGTTGCTTTTTACAACATTTCGTACTTCTACAAAACTACGCTTTCTTTGCGTTTTTGGTTGTGTTGGTTCAGCCACGTTTTATAATTTTCTGCACAGATTGCGAAGCATATGATTAATGATACATTCTATTTTTTTTCTTGCCGCTATTATTATTTCGCGATGTGGATGATTGTGGAGTATAGATTGATACACATTACTGTCGCCATCGACGATAACTGTTTTATATGCATGTAACAATAATTGTTTCGCCAAACGATCTAATCTGGTAAATCTGTGACCTAGTATTGAATGCGTTTACATATGCACTTGAATCGACAACATTAAATGGCAGCACCTTGTGACATTGTGCAACAGGATATATTTTTTATTCTAAATATTTTGGATGCTAAATTTTCGAGTAGGCAAAACATGTTGTATTATCCGGGCTCTTTTTTCTAAACTATAATACATTGAAAAGACTTGCAGTGTCCACATATGCGTTTACGGGGTATGCATCTAAAGTTTTGTTTCATTAAAAGCAGAAGAGATACTACAGTATTAATAAATGTTAATTTGAATCTGGATGTACACCGTGCAAAATAGACACTTATATTTTCTTTGAACTGGCTTGATGTGAAAAACAAAGCCTGAGTAATGGTGCTCTAAATTAATGGAATTGTACCATGAACGTAATGTACTTGGTGCAGGCAGAGCTGAATTCTTTTTATCACGCACATAATTATAGGCTTTAGGTGAATAGTAAAAAAGAGTTAACGCGAAACTACGAAGGGCCGATGGGTATTGCATTCTTGAAATGGAGTTTGACTCACCATTATTAATGACACGTTGCAAAATTCTTTAACACCTGGATCGACTATAGATTGAAGAGAACGTAAACAAGCTTCAAAAACTAAACATTTTATCCATTTGACTCGAGTTTGACAATACCACGGTCTTACATACAGGTCTCTCAACTCGATAGAATTTCAGTGGTGGGGGTGACTCCAATATCGAAGTCATTTCTTGTGGTGTCGCTGCTATCGAGGGATGTCGATTTGACACGCGATTTGAAATACGTAACCTGTGTTGTCATTGCGTTAAATAGTTCGTGCACGCGTTCTATGATTTGACGTGATGACAAAACCGTGCATTGTACCGAAATGCAAAACAGGCTTTAAAAGCCTGAAAATAAAACGGTCGGTGTTTAAAGTGCCAACGCATAGTGAACGGCTCAAAAAATGGCAAGCCGCGATTCCTAGCAAGAAACTGACGTCTTCGCATTATGTTTGTGAGGAACATTTTGAAGAGAAATATATTCTCAGAAAGTACGTCAAGCATGATGCGAATTTATTCCTTAATTTATTTTAATTCATTTTAATTCATTTTTTTGAAATTCATTGCTCACAAAACCGAATGCTGTACGTTTTATTCTTGTTTTGCTGTTGAAAATTGCATATAAACATCCTCGTCTACACGAATCAGCCGTTCCAACCATATTCGAGAACAATGAGCAAACTGTCGAATCAATACAAGAGTCTGACATCGTCAATGCTTTAGGGAATCAAGTTGCAGCGTCTCCAATACATAGTTCGTCTAATGTTACTGTTGCGAATGAATCATCGATTTTGGAAGTCGAGGCAGTAACTGGATTTATTGATCTGCCAATTGATATTGCCGCTGAAGGTGTATATTGCATAGTACTTTATTTCAAATAAATCAACATTCATATATTGGACTTTTATTAGAGAAGTAGCAACCGATCTTGCTACAAATATCGCAAATGGGCCAATTGCTGCAGAAACTCCAGTTCTGGCGACTCATGGCACAACTTTTAACATTTCATCAGTCACTGTCACCGAAAGTAAGTTTTAAGAATAAAGAAAGAACTATATATACCTTAAAACATTTATTTAGTCAATACATAGCACATTTAGCACTATGTGAATTTTCCATGGCTATACTGCTATTAAAAGCTACGCATCTTGTATTAGAATACTTAAAAACTACAGAAGGAACTTATCTTATAGTTCCTTATGCCATCCTCGTCTTCATCGTCGCATTGTCCTTGCCAAAAATGTGTGACGTGATCGATTGTTTGTATTTTTGCAAATGAATCAAGTGCACATCCCGACAACAGCGGAGGCTCTTCTACTACGCTACCTACGCCGTAGATTGTTGGTCAGTTAACCACACAACCAGAACAGGGCCTGGTATTTTGGTATTCAATAACGACGAAAAAACAAAATATCAACACTCCGGTAATCTAAAAATGTGTAATTCTCGACGAGCAAAAAAACCTACGTTATTACGTATATGGAAACTTCGTTAATGCTGATGCAACGAATCTCGTGCAAAAATTGGACAACATGGCAATGCTCCCAAGTATTTTGATCAACTTCCAATCCATGAGGCTGTGTTGTGGCATAGGCGAAGTTAATGTCCATTTTATGCAAGCAAAGGATGCATTCAAAAATTATATTGATCAGTGGCATCACCGAGAATGTTCTCTGCTGTGTACAAGAAGAAGATGCGATTCTTGTTGTAAGTTGAGAAACAAGGTGCAAAAGGAAAGAAGATAAAAAAATCCGCATTATAAAAATCGAATCTGTGGTTTGTCAAACCCAGTTGACGAATATAAATTACAAGCAATTCGGAAAAAAATGTTTCGCGAGAAAAAAAATGTTAAAAAATGTTTCGCCTTCTTGTGCTTCTGCCTCTTTAGGCGAAGCCGGCAGTTTTTCGTGTGGAGGTTGTGAGATACCAGGAACATTTCTGTTTACACAATTGAAAACAATACATGTGATAGTCATGTTAATTATAACTTAATTATGATTTATTTTGCACATTTAAATAAGTTCTTGAATGTGTACTTACACATCTTGAGACTGGCGTCTCAGCATCGTGTGTTTTTAGGTGTCTATTCAAATCTGAATAATTCCATATATAGGAATATATTCTCTTACACGTATTACATCTGGCTCTGTGTCCTAGTAAATCTGTATAACGTTCTCGCAGCTTGTTCGTCAGTTTGTATTCTTTGTCCGGAAACATTTTATGTTTGTTACCTAGGTGCGCCCGCATGCTTCCAATTAACAATGTTTTACGTAATACGTGTATACATTTATTACACTTATCACATTTTACTGTTAAATTTCTTTTTGTTTGAAATAAGTCCATAACACGCTTCTTTTTGAAATTCTGTTCTATTTTGTTGTCTTTATATCCGACATATAACTCGAAATTTGGCGATTTCGCCATTATTAGAATATTTTTGTATCTGAGGCAAGATACTCGGCTGGACTGACCTGCCCATTTTATGCCCGAGCGGCCCGAAAAGATTGGTCCCGATCAAGTAACTGATACTCGCCGGTAAAAACGTCGCCCCTTGTTTTCAGCGACTTGCGCCCATTGTATCCATCATCCAGATAGGTAGACTCGGTTCCAGCATAGCAATGCCCATATTTGCGAATGTTATTGCGCCTGGAATACCGTTAACCCTTATGTCTTTTACTTGAAGCGCGAAACGTCGTATTTTATATAACTAAGGTAGATTTTCCGTATCAGCTGCTAAAACGATGTAAGGATCGGTGATAAGAGACTTCAACGACGGTGGTTCCGCTTCCGTGTACACAACCGACGGTTGAAGCATCAAAAACTGCAATACTTGATTGATTACTGATTAATCGAGTAATTAAAAAGTGTCGATTACTAATTAATTAATTAATTAATCGAAAAATATTTTTTTCAGATAAATAATTAAGTAATCAAGTAATATTAATTTATTCCTAATTTTTTGCCGATCTCTGGTCGTAATTCCGTAGCCTTCAAATGATGTCGGTTTTCTTCTCTTCGTAAAGAAGCTACTTCCATTTCCTCTTTTCATATTTTTAAAATGTTGCTTTTTGCAACATTTCGTACTTCTACAAAACTACGCTTTCTTTGCGTTTTTGGTTGTGTTGGTTCAGCCACGTTTTATAATTTTGCACAGATTGCGAAGCATGTGATTATTGATACATTCTATTTTTTTTTTTTTACCGTTATTATTATTTCGAGCTCACCTCAAGGTCTGCAGCAGTCAGAGAAGTACAAAAATTGAAGAGTCGCGGTAGGATGAATTCGAAATATTTGATTTTAGAACTACAATTTTATATAGGTCCGTAATGTTTGATATAAAAGTGTTTGAAAGTCAATCATTTCTATGCATAAGTGTTTGAAACTCAAATGCTTTTTCAATTGTGTTTGATAAGTCAAACATTTTTTCTACTTTAATATTTATAATTTAAACAGTTATGATAAACCCATTTTTAGAGTGTATCTATTGCAATTGCGCCACATAATTTTGACACAAAGATTTTAATTTTTCTGATGCTGATGTTGGCAGCTATCAGTCTGCTATATAAGACACTAGTCTTTTACGTATTCTACATTTTACCTTATAATTTGGAAAATTTTCAAGATTTTGTCGTTGGTCGTCAGGTACATTGTAATTTTTATCGAAAATATTGTGTTTACATAAGTGTATTCTATATATGTTGGAATCTTTTTCGATTTTAAGGATATTGGCATCACTACTGTCACGCGTATATTAAGTTTTTTTGTCCAAAATATGATAACAACTGTACAAAACTGATGCACGAGGCAGTAATCATTTATTTTCATGGTGTTGAATTTTTGGAGAATATAGGTATAATAACTTCCCCCGGTCTATTAATGTATGTTACATTTTTTTTCATTTTTTACATAAATTTTATTAAAACTAATTTTGTTCAAGTTTATCCACTTTATTAGGTCTACTAATGGAAATTCCGTAGGTTTTTAGACGTCTATTGTTACGTCATTCTCATCATCTGGTTTATTTTGCTTGGTGCTATAACATATTCTATGCTTGCTTTACCAAAGTAGAACCGATTTTAGTAAATCTGCAGTATAACGGCAACTTCTCCGATTTTTCGCCAATTTCCTCTGCCCCTGAATTCACGCGCTCGGGAAGAATAATAACTAAATGTACAATAATCAGCAATAAATTAATACCTAAAATAGTTTATATTTTAAAACTGTAATTCCACAATCACAATACATACTAATTATTTCTCTCTTTCAACTGCCTGCCACCTCTTTTTCTCCCTTTATCTTCTGTAATGCATATTCCTCGTTTTTTTCTTCATTCGGTTCATCCCTTCTCCCATCTTGTTCTCTCGTTTTTTCCAAAATCCTAAATAAACCATATTTTATAACGTTTAATATTCCAATTCCGTGCAGATATCAACAATTACAATTGTATGAAAATTAAGCAACTTAAATAATAGTGTACTAACCTGCGATCTTTTCTAATTTTTTTTTCTTTTTCGAAAATTTTCTTTTCTATCTTTTTTTCTCCCTCTTTCTCTCTTTTACCATTATCCTATCGTTTTCTTCATTCCCAAAAAAACGGGATTCAGCAAGGTCTCGGCAGTAAACACAAACGCCAAAACGCATAACATCACAAGAGCGAGCAGCGAGATCCCATCCAATCTCGCGCCCGTGTCGCTTGCGCTCTCTCTCTCTCCGCGCCCTTGTGACGGACGCATAAAAACGTCATATCTGATATCACAATATATACTAGTATATCAATAACAATATATATTAATTTATTATATTTTTCTGTTTTTAAATAACTCCTTTTTAAATAAAGAAACCGCTCCAAAACCGGTTTTTTAATGCTCCGGTTTGATACCGGAGCATTTTAAATTATAATAAATAACGGTTTGCTCCGGACCGGAGAGATTTTATAATTCAAATTGTGATCCGTTCTCTCGGAGCGTACAAACTTCAACGGTTCGATTCGGTTTACAACCCTTCACTGATTCACGTATCATTTGATACTCTTACACTCTAAGAAATAAGTGTTTGATTATAAGTTGTTTTTTCTTGTAGACTACTTTTCATCATTTATAAGTAACTGACTATCAAACACCAGTAAGACAGCAATACGTGTTTGAGAATAAGACGGCTTTCATTTTTTCAGTTACATAAAAGTGTTTTATGTTTGAAAATCTAACACTTTTAGACGCATTACTTTTAAGTTGTAATGCACTTTAAAGTTTTAGTTCTCCCGTCCTACAACACATACAAACGCCTAATTAGATGCAGCTTATGATGTAAGCTAAAAACGAGTGACGTACCGGTAACGAAATACAGTATAATGCTTTCAAGAATGAGCGGAATATTCAAAAACACCAAACAAATGTCAGTATACAGTTTAATGTAACAAGAATTATATCTATACCACTTATTATCTACCACTCTTTTAAAATAAAGACTTTGAAAACATATGTTTAAATACACTGTAAAAAAAAAAAAAAAAAAAAATTAATTCTCAACAAAATTAATACTCTTCATGTAGTAAATAAATAGTAAACTAGTGCACCAAATTCAATTTTTGAATAAATTTTGTATATTTGGAGTGGCACTTTGAGGGAGGTGGCGTCTCCAGCAAGTTCACGTCCAAAAAGGTCATGAGTCATTTGTATTTCTTTTAAGACCAAAAGTGTTTGATTTCAAATCAGCAAAATATTATAAGTTCAAAAATGTTTGAAAAGAGAAAACTGCCTTATTTTTACAAAAACGTTTGACTGATCACCGAAGTAAGTTGCATATAAACGTCTTACTACATTTAATGCTTTAGTATCAAACATTTGAAGAACTTTGTGCAATGAGGAAAAATAATTGAGTATAGCGCTGCTTGAATAACAAACACATTTTGAATCGTCTTATTAGCTGTCCACTGAATATCAAACACGTATGGTTTCCAAAGATGACTGATGTATGAAAATCAGTCACTTTCTGTAGAAAAATGTTTGAAATTCAAACATGTCTACTTTGGATTTTTTAGAGTGTACTCATACTATGAAATATACCTACTCAGTATTTTGTAGATGTGATGGACAAACTCCTGGTTTTAAATATCTGCGAACTTCACTCCCGTATATTTTATATGTAAAATCTGCTTTTATGAAGTGTTTACTACATACTACACTGTAAAAAATTTTTATGTAAATTTACACCATTTATAGTAGGTAATAAAGGGACCCTCACAAATAGGGTAAATTTCCTCGCGTTCGTAATTTTACAATACAAAGTAAAAGTAATGTCTTCATGTGTAATGAAACAGATTGTAAAAGTAAATTTACAAAGCACGGGAATAATGTAGAAACGGTAATGCAATAATACTTTTCTTAGTAGTATTATTAAACAATCAAACATTAAATTTACGAACCGAATCGGAAATATACAAAATGTTATGTAAAATTGAAATGTAAAATTGTAATTTAAGATTACAGTACTGTAAAATTACAATAACTTTTCGTGCATTTTCGGTTCGATTCGTAATGATACGGTAACATTTCGTACATTTCCGGTTCGATTCGTAATGATACAGTAACATTTCGTACATTTCCGGTTCGATTTGTAATGATACAGTAACATTTCGTGCATTTACGGATCGATTCGTAAATGCACAAAATGTTACTGTATCATTACGAATCGAACCGGAAATGTACGAAATGTTACTGTATCATTACAAATCGAACCGGAAATGTACGAAATGTTACCGTATCATTACGAATCGAACCGAAAATGCACGAAAAGTTATTGTAATTTTACAGTACTGTAATCTTAAATTACAATTTTACATTTCAATTTTACATAACATTTTGTATATTTCCGATTCGGTTCGTAAATTTAATGTTTGATTGTTTAATAATACTACTAAGAAAAGTATTATTGCATTACCGTTTCTACATTATTCCCGTGCTTTGTAAATTTACTTTTACAATCTGTTTCATTACACATGAAGACATTACTTTTACTTTGTATTGTAAAATTACGAACGCGATGAAATTTACCCTATTTGTGAGGGTCCCTTTATTACCTACTATAAATGGTGTAAATTTACATAAAAAACTTTTTTTACAGGCACGGGGACGGAAATGCTTGATGGCTATCTACAGTTGTCCGCATCATCAAAGCACATTTAAAACGCGTGCAATGTTTTAACTAATAATACATCGTCATGACTCAAGAAATGGCGATGCTGATTCGTTGTTTCAACAGTAATGTTATGAACAATTACACGCGTTTCGAGTGTGCCTTGATTGTATGCGACCAACTCAGATAGCCAGGCATTTCTGTCCCTGTGCCTGTAAAAAAATTTATATACAATTCACGGCATACCGCATGAATTAGGGAAATATATATATATCCTGTTTTAAAATAATTCAATTATATTTTATTATAAATATTGTAGCATGATATAAAAGATATTTTATTATAATGTAATTATATGATAATAATAATAATAAGATCATAATTGTTATGGATTAGATATATACTTATGAAAAAATTAATCATATCATGTTTATAAAAGTAAAACCATATAAACATTAATAAAAATTCGTTTGCGACAAAAAATAATTTAAAAATTTAATATTAGCGATACACAAGTCAAAGTAAATTTATTAATAATATTTGGTAATGCAAAGAAACTAAACTGTTTAATTATAACAATAATGCGGTAGAGAAATAATACGATATACTAAAATACTAAAGCATATAATACAAAAGAAATGCAACGTTGTAATATATATGTACATCCTATATAATTAATGTGTAGTTTTATATGAAAATCGTCTTTTTGAGATTTATGGAATTATTGGAATTATACGATAGTAGCAATACAATACGACAGTAGCAATTAATACGACAAAATATAACAACAGTAGCAATTAATACGACAAAATATAACAACAGTAGCGATACTACGACAGTAGCAATATGACACGACATAGAAAATGCTGAAGTATATGACAAAAATATTACAACGTTGCAATCTAAATATATATATGTATACGTATGTGCATATGTATATGTATGTGTATGTGTATATATATGTATGTATGCGTATGTGTATATATATACGTATATGTATATTACACGTTGCAATCTAAATATATATATATGTATATATATCTATAAACAGTTTATAAATAATATGCAAATTAATATCAAAATCGCCTTTCATAGAATTGTTAGAATTACACGACAAAAACAAGATATATAATACGACAGTAGAAATAATATAACAGAACGTACTGTAGTGTAGATAGAAAAGAAATAAACAATTAATGTATGATTAATATACAGTTTGACAACGCTTCTTGGAATATATCAAATTATTGGTACATCACCCATGTTAGATCCCATACCGGAATAGTATTATACCGTCTCTATAATTGGTTTCTGTCTCGATCTTTAAGTGGTGATAGAAAAATAACTGAATTCATCTTATTATATAGTCGTAATATGTAGTGTAAATTTCAGGAATCTGAAATAAATAAAATAGTAATACAGATTATAAAAGGAATATATAAATAAATGTATGATTATCAATTTTATAAAAATAATAATGCTCTCTAATATAAAATCTGAAATGTGTGTGCTATTATATATGTTATTAAAATACTATTATCATACACGCACACACACACACACACACACACACACACACACACACACACACACACACACACACACGCACACGCACACACAAGTGTAATACAATGTAATATAATAATATACTTACAGTTATATATATATATTTCATATGTATTTCATATTACAGTAGTACTTAGTTTGTAGAAGTATTTTCTTTGTCTGAATCTATATTTCTTAATTTATTAAAGAATGTTAGTACTTTGTACTTTGTTGCCGTTTTTCGAGATTTCGAACCAGAGACTGGATGAATATTTAAAAAATATTTTTGTATAAATTCCAATGTACATGTACTGCTTGCGGGATACTCCATATTGAAAATGTAATAACTGGACATTAACATCTGTAATGCTTCATAAAAGCAGCATGTTTTTTCAATTAATATATTTTCTATATATAAATAGAATATTGGGCATGATGTATCATCTGTAATAATAAAAAATATGAGCAATTAGAAAACTTATATACATTCAAGGATAGATTAAAAAATGTCTAGAAAAGAAAATATATAATATATTTAGTATTACAAGTACAATAATTACCTATAATTATGATGCATGGCGTCATAACTGGTGCTTCTATATGTTCCATGGTAGTTCCTTCCTGTGTATTTGACAAATTAACAGTAGTTAATTAAATGTAAGACAATGACATAATCAAAAGAGATTACACATGCATATTTTTTTTAATGCATACCGGATATGTTTTAAATAATTCCTCAAAATCTTCTTTGAAATGTTTAAAAATAATTTTCATTACTTTCATTTCTGTCGGATCATTTGAATTAGTGATATCTTTATATTTTTTATGTCCGTAAATTTCTATTTTGTGTTGTTTTTTCAACATTTCCTCCTTCAGAATATGTATTGAACATCCCATTAGTTTTTCATAATGCCAAAACATATATTTTTTTTGTAAAAGTATCGGCCATGTATTTTTAATATCTATTATAGTAGGTACATCATGAACGTTATTCAGATATAATCTTTGTGCAGGATATGTAGCTTCAAGATTCGAAATAATTTTCTGTTGTATCTTAGGATCTCTTTTTGATGAATCGTCATTGACTATTTCACGTAGAAACTTAGTTTTGTCTTCTACTGTCTCTTCCGTTTCTGTATCAAGGAATTTTTCTGGTTGCCAATTACTACATCCAGCTTTAGCAGACATAACTTTTTTTTGTTTTTTTAGGGGTATTGTTAAAGTATGGCTTAGAGATCGTTTCATATGTGGTCTATTTAAGTAATTATTTCGGTCGCGAAGTTTCGCAAATAATGTATAAGATCCGTCTCCAAAACATTTGCCGTCCTCATCCATGTCTTTAAAAGTTTTTGGGTATTTGCTGACAATTTGTTCAGCTATTATCTTGAATGCTTTAGCTGGTATGAATTCTTGTATATTTCTCATTTCTGAAACTATACGGTTTACAACAGCAGTCATTGCATATTTGCTGCGACTTCCATTTTCCAGTTCTTTGATCACTGACATTTCTAACTTATCCCATGGTATTTGATAATTCTTCCAAATATTATTAGACAGTTGTATTTTATTATTACATGTTTCAAATGTGGGCGATGAAGCAGTAGATTGCGAACTTGACGAGTATGAAAAAAGTGTTCCTTCCTTGAAACTAGATGATGTAAGTGAAGTAGTGTCAGTTAATGTTGTGTTAAGTTCTGTCTCATTTTGTGCAGACCAGGACTCTTCAGGCTGTAGCAACATAAAAGTTTCACCAAAACAAAATTTTACAACCTCATTGTCATCAACTATTGTTCCGTCTTTTTCCATAACAAGAACAGAACCAGCAATATCAAGCTTAGTGCTACTTTTTTCAATAAGCTCTGACAGCATATTATCTGATTCACGAAGTATAAGTGATATTTTCTTTTTTCTATCGGCAGTCCAGACTTTATACAAATGAGACATCTACAACGTAAAAAGGAGCATGTGTATAATTAATTAAAATATGTAATACTAAAGTATTAAAAAATGCCATGCTTACAGAATTTTAAGATCCAAAGTTATGAATCAATGGGTTCGTATTTAAAGACATACACAGGAATGGAATGTAAATCATTTTGAAGGATAGGATGTGGCATAAGTAAGCAAGTATACGGAAACAAAAAGATTTTTTCGACATTGTAATCTACACTTTCAATTTTAAACTCCTCATACACGCCAAAATCAGGATTGTGTATAATTTTCGTTATAGTGCCCAAAAAATAAATGTTTGTATAACAATTATTTATCAAAATATATTGAATTTTGCATAGAGTGAAATAATCATAACAATCTTTACCTACACAGATATACATATGTTTTTTATACGTAACACCTCTAAAAGTAACTTGTGAGGATATGTACTTTACATTTTCATTTTCTTTGTCATGAAAATAATTTGTTATAATAGAAGAAATCGGATCATTAAATCGTTCAGATGTGTATTCCTCTGCATTGTCTACTATTGCTGAAGTATGGTATCTATTTTTAATATTTTGTTCATTTTGTAAAAATTGATGTTTGTGTGATAATAATTTTGTTAAGTTCTTAAAATTTTGGGAATGTTTGACAATATTCTTAAAATATCTGTGTTTACTTTCAAATCTCAAAGTCCATAAATGTTTCAGCGGACCAAAAGATAAAATTAAACAGGGATAATGAGAAATATAATGATGTTTTGGTCTTAATTTGATATTTGGAAAACATTTTACTCTCAATGATAAATAATCATTTATCTTTTCCTGTAATAATGCAATCTGACCAAGAGATAGAGCAGGGGCACATGTTAAAGAACATATTTGTCGAAGATGCAAAACTAACGTCCAAACATCATTCTCAATATTCTTGACTGACAATTTATCAAAGACAGCTAAAGGAAATATTAGTAATATTCTTCTAATTTGACTTGCAGTACCTACAATTCTAGATGAATCTTTTATAGTAGGAATACATACATTTTCATTTAAAAACTTAATTTTTGTAGTCGATGATTTAGAAATTGGTAAGTAAACCAACCTTCTGTCACAAAATATTTAATACAGTACATAAGATCATACGAAACAATCCCTTCGAAAAGATCATGTGCTATGCAGGGCGGTAATCCTGGATTGCAGACGTGAAAATAATTAAGTTTGTTTTAAAGCCGAATCACGTTTAATGCCTTTCACAATTTTCGTACTATTTTTTGCTTCTATAACACACCAATTGTAATCATTGAATTTCTATTTATATTACTACATGTATATTTGATTTAAATTCATTTTGAGTAATGTGACAAAAGCGACAAAAATATTCTGAGTTAAAATTTTCTACAAAACCACCAATTTGATGACTTCCTAAATTATCTCCCAACATAGCAACAACAGTGCCAACAAAATTAATTGTTTCACTACCAACAGAAATATTTATTCCTTCTTTTTCTAAACTTTGTAAATCACGTATTAATAGTGTCATAACTTGTTTCCAACCAAAAAATGTTATATGTTTCTCATAACATAACATAACAAGCTGTATATTATCAACTTTTGATCTGAGATAAGTGGGCAAATTTCCTAATACCATATATAGACCAACAAGTTTGAATTTTTTTTTTGATGCACCCAATGGATTACATACTTCAAATGCATCTTGATACAATACTATTTGTAGTGCATTTTTATTATCATGAAAAAATTTATTGTTTTTTACTACACTGCCATCTTTATATCAAAAAGTACATTACTATTACAATTATTATACGAATTTAAACAAAAGTGTCGAATATCAGAATTTTGTAGCAATACTTTTATAGTTTTCAAATTGGAATATAATGATAGTAACATTCTTTGTGATTATAATATCCTAAATTAATTTGTGTAGGAATCACAATATGAAAATTATTTAGCAAATACACATTTCTAGAGTACGTATTTCGAAGAGAACCATTTACAGAATTGTGAACACTTGAAAAGAATGAAAAACTACATCGAAATAAATCTTTAATTTTTTCTTTAACATTATCTTGAAGATCACTTTCGTTTAGAGTTGTAATAAAATGTTCTTGAGTAAGTTCAATTAAAGATGACATGCCATCTATTACAGCTTGTAAAGCAAATTCTGTTAAAAATATTTTGTAGTCAAATTCAAATATAATTGTGCTATAGCTTTTTCAACACTTGTAATATTTTCAACATCATTTGAAACTTCATTTAAAGTTTCTTCTTGTACAAACAAATTACAATCATTATTGGTATCAAAATTTGTCGGTTCTTTATTACTAACAATAAATTGTTTATCAGATTTACAATTAAAATGACGTCTGCATATGTGTACTGCATAAGTGCTGATTGTTTTGAAAACTGTTTTATTAGTAGAACAATCTGGATATCCACAATAAATTCCATTTTTATTTTGTCTTATGTGATTATATAAATGTTTATTAAAAAGTACTCTATTTCTAAAATAAGAATTACAATCTTTTTCTTTGCAATAATAAGTTATGTATGTTTCGTTCTATCATTTGTTATGTGTTGTCTAAAAATATGTTTCCGAAAATTAAAATATTTATTAAAATGTAGTCCACAGTTTTTAAACCGACAGATGATTTTTAAATGAGGCATGTTCATATGACGAATTTGATGTCTGTTATACAAACGTATAGATAAAAATATACTATTACACATATTACATTGAAACATTGTCGAATATGTATTGAGTAAAAGAAAGGAAAAATGGAATTGGACTCAGGAAGAAAATTGTATTGTTTGTGCCAAAAAGGAATTGTAACATATTCCTAAAAAAAATTAAAAAAACCTATTACTGCTCTAAATATATTTAAAGATATATATACATATAATATATATAGTTTAGTAATTGTTCTAAATTTAGAACATATTACTAAACTCGCGAGTCAATTGAACTTTATTAGCTTATGAATATGTATATAGCGTAATAGTAATACATATAAATATACATATATAGATATATATATATATATATATATATATATATATATCTTTTTCAAATATTTACTCTATTCAATACAAAATTAATGAGTTTGCAACATTTATAATGTTTCTAAATAATATAATAAATAAAATATAGGACTTACTTTTATTTGAAAAAGTGAAATGTCAAGAACCAATTTTTTTAGTCTTACTGTATTAGATTTACTAATATCTCTGATAGAATCTATTAATATAACGTATACCACACCTGTAACATAATAACGAAGAAAAATAATGAAAAACTGGAAAATAAAAAAGCAAAACAGAAAACAGATAAAAGTAAGATTGCGACTAAGATAAAACAAATAAAATAATTAAATATAATGTTAATAATATAATCAATTATAATACAGTCTAATACAGCTAAATGCGACACTATCCATCTTCTAATTATTAAACATTATTATTTATAAATATCTTTATTCTGTAAAGAGTTAAAGAAAGAGTTAAAGAAAGAGTTAAAGAAATATAAAAAAAAGAGTTAAAGAAAGAGTAAAAGAAATATC